>CAUYLG010013183.1:0-91176 GCA_963573385.1 Cacajao melanocephalus | reverse complement strand
TCCTCCGCCGGGAATCTCCTAGTCTGTGGGCAACAAAAATTCGTCTGAAAGTGCGGCGTCCACTCGCTCTCTGCGCTTTCACTGGGAGCTACAATCCTGAGCTGTTGTTAATCGGCCATCTTGGATCTCTCTCCTGTTGTGTCACTTCTTATTGGCTGTTTAAAATAGGTAGGGACAAGTGGCCACAGTTTTTTAAGACAAAGTGAAACCACAAGGTGCAAAGCATCTTATTAACTAGAAATGAAGCACACATAACCTGGAAGGAAATGATATGAGCCTCTTCTCATCCTTCATGCCACAGCATCCCCCCTGATTCCCTGTGAAGATTCATCATTTTTTTTATCAGCAAAAATTGGTTTACATTCTACAAACAATCTTACATATGAGAATTCTTTCCAAAAGAGGTAGTTCACTACCTTATGTATGTATTTTCTCTTTTCTGACTCCTCATTATTTTTGTCTTTACTCCCCTCTTTGCAAGTGTCATCGATTCTAAGACACATAATTTACTGGCTTCTCCCTCTCACTCTGAGTTTCTCATTCTTTCCTTTATATTTGTTCTTTTATTTATGTTTTATTTTTTATGTTGTTGATACATGCTGTTTTCGTGTCCGTGTTGCCAAGTAGGGCCATTCAGGTTTATTATGTTTCAGTGTCTCTAAGGAGATTCTGGTTTCAAGCTCCGTTTAGGTGAAACTGCTCTGTTCTCACACAAACAAGTCTGCTGCTGTTTGAGGAACGCAGTAACAAATTTCCAAACAAATAGACACTCTCTCTAGTGTTGCCAGGTTTGCATTCCGCACCATTCTTTTAAAACGGCTTGCCTATTCTATACTCAAAACACTAGGGAGAGGGACCATTTTTTGATATGCTTTCATATTCATGGTGTTTCGTTAATTCTTTTTAAAAATACTTCTTTAATCATCCTTCCCTTCCAGAACAATTACTACTAATCTGCTCCAAATTGTTAGTTCCTGGAATCTAGATTCTTGCAGCCTTCTATGTGGTCCTCCTACCCAAGCCTCGCTGTGCTCCAGTCCACCAAGCACAGAACTGCTTGCTCCATTTCCCCAGATAGAATTTCCTTCCTTCCTCCTTCCCTCCCTCCCTCTCTTTTTTCTCTTCTGTTTTCTTCTTCTTTTCTTTTCTTTTTGATAGAGTCTTGCTCTACTGCCAAGGCTGCAGTGCAGTGGTGCAATCTGGGCTCACTGCAACCTCCGCCTTCCAGATTCAAGCAATTCTCCAGCTTCAGCCTCCCAAGTAGCTGGGATTACAAGTGCCCACCACCATGCCCAGCTAATTTTTGTATTTTCAGTAGGGATGGGATTTCACCATGTTGGCCAGGCTGGTGTCAAACTCCTGACCTCAGGTGATCCAACTACCTCAGCCTCCCAATGTCCTGGGAGTACAGGTGTGAGCCACCACACCCTACTCCCAGATATAATTTTCATTATGACAACTCCTCCTGAGAATCCTGCTGATTCTTTTTGTTATATCAAGTCCAAAATTCAATCCTAACATTCAAGATCCTTCAGGATTTAGGCCCTGACCTACCTGTATTTGTGTTTTGACACTATCACTTTATCACGTCTGCCTCTCCCCTATAAATGCCATATTTGTTCCTTCATGTACCCTCCCTTTTGTGTGGAGCTGGTCTACCGCCTGACGCCACTGACTCTGCTCACCTATCCTATCCATCCTTCAGGGTCCAATGCAAAAGTTCCTCTTATGCCAAGAAGCATCTCCTAATTCCACCAAGCCAACATTAATCTCTTTCTTTTCTTTGTCACTGAATCTCACTCTGTCGTCCAGGCTGGAGAGCATTGGCACAATGTCAGCTCACTGCAATCTCTGCCTCCCAGGTTCAAACGATTCTCCTGTCTCAGCCTCCCGAGTAGCTGGGATCATAGGCATGCACTACCACACCCGGCTAATTTTTTTTTTTTTTTTTTGTATTTTTAATAGAGACAGGGTTTCACCAGGTTGGCCAGGCTGGTCTCAAACTCCTGACCTCAAGTGATCTGCCCACCTCAGTGTCCCAAATTGCTGGGATTACAGGCATGAGCCGCAGCACCCAGCCAATCTCTTCCTTTTCTGATAGCTTCAGTTACTTTTTTCTTTCTCTTCTGCTGTAATTCAACTTTATGCTTTATTATCTAATGTCTTGAATTGTCCTTCCAGTGTGTTCATACGTGTTCACCAGATTACAAGTACCTAGAGAAAACTTCTTTGGCCTCTACATCTTTAACATTTTCAAACTCCTTGCTCTCAATTATAATAATAACTAACATTCTGTAGTACATTCTAAGTAGTCCTCCCCATTCTAAGGGCTCAACTCATTTAATTCTCACAGCAGCCCTATGAAATAGGTACCATTTCACTCATTTTACACATGAGGAAACAAACAAAAGAGGTTAAATAACATAACCTAGATACACAGCTAATAAGTAGCAGAGCTGAGATACAGACTCAAATGGCCTAGCTCCAGAATCTATGTCTTGACAACTACACTATGCATAGTTACATGCTAGGCCCTCAGTAATGCTTGTTCTGCAATTTGCAGGGGAAAAAAAAAAGAAAATGCCTAGTTCTCAGCATAGAAGAATATCATTTTCTAGTTTTTCAAGAATAAGAGTAATCCTTCCCAGGTCAGTGTTATGCGACAGATGTGTCTTCATAAAAATGCCAAGAAGAAATACCACGTCAGTCATTTCCTATGTCTATCTAGGTCAATATTTTTTCATTCCTAGATGCTGGTATAAAGGCACAGAACAAGAGCAAAGTCAGGAGGGTCTTTGAAGTCACCAAGTCTTGTCTTCAGATGTTGGCTTTGCAAAGCCGCTATCCTCCTTCATCTTCCCAAATACAAGACGGTTCCAAATTACATGTTTAAATGTGTAAAGACGGTCCAGACCTGCACAGCACATTGCTTTCTGCTTGTTAACTTTTTAAAGCAAATACTAAATCACCACTTATTCAAAGAACTTGGCTTTTCATGTTTGTGATCTCCTGTTTTCTCCTTAGAACACCTTGCACAGAATATATCAAAATCGCATCTGGAAACCTGCCAGTACTTGAGAGAAGAGCTCCAGCAGATAACGTGGCAGACTTTTTTGCAGGAAGAAATTGAGAACTATCAAAACAAGGTATGATCTGAGGACTTTTTCCTCCTAGGATTGAGGCAGTATTGGGAAGGGTGTAGGTACAGGAAATTTGCTCAAGAGTTCAAACAGACCAAAGAATGAGTGTCTCTCATCAGATAGCAGGTTTCTGTTTAATTATCTTTTTTCCAAAGCTGCTCATGTACTTGAAGCTTTGCCATTTTACTGAGATGCCTGCATGTACAATTTCAGCAGTAGCAAATAATTTCTGTTGTGCTTTATAGGTATATATATGTCTCCTTCCATTTGTCAACAGGAGACTAGATTTCGCAGCTTCCAAAAGCCTAAATGAATTGAGATTTGTCTCAATATCACAATCGAAGATTTTAAGGTCTGGAAGTTTATGTAAAATAATCTCAGCCTCATGTTTCTGGAAGTTGACATGGAGGTGTGTATACAAAAAAAGTTTAGAAGCTATGATCGCAACTCCAGTCTGAACCTAGCAATGTGAGGCTGACAAATAGTGCCCTACTTGCCTTTTTCTATAAAACACTGAGATCAACAATATTATTTAGGTGAATCCATTTTACATATGAGGAAAACTAACATCCGTTGGCATGTCTGGAGAGTGAAACATCAAGACCAGACCTTGACTCCTGGCTCCTAATTCACTGTTTCTTCCACCCCGTCGTATTGGTGGAAACAGTCTGAAACTAAGATTACGGAAGCAAGTTAGCAAGAAAACTGATCCAGATCATTCTGTAACTAAACTGCAGAGTACATAAATAAAAGGAATTTAACCAGATATGTTGAGGAATAGCAGCACATCACTTTGTTTGCCTTTGAGGTAGTGGGTAATGCCAGCAGCCAGAGCTACAAAGGAGAAGCAAGAAAACAGTAAGAAGCAACAAGGTGTATGCAGTGGGATTTTAGAGTCAGCGATGCTTAGATTCAAATCCCAGCTCCCATATCTACTAGTTCTTTTGTTTTGTTTGGTTTGGTTTGGTTTGAGACAGAGTCTCATCCTATTGCCAAGCTGACACTTGCACTGGCGTGATCTTGGCTCACTGCAACCTCCGCCTCCCAGGTTCAAGTGATTCTCCTGCCTCAGCCTCCCAAGTAGCTGGGACTGCAGGCATGTGCCAACACACCTGGCTAATTTTTGTATTTTTAGTAGAAACGGGGTTTTACCATGTTGGCCAGGCCGGTTTTGAACTCTTGACCTCAAGTGATTCCCCCGCATTGGCCTCCCAAAGTGCTGGGTTTACAGGCATGAGCCACTGCGCTCAGCCAAAAAAATAGTGTTACAAAAGGGAATTAAGACAAGGGTGTCATAAAGCACCTAGCTCATAGTAGGTACACAATAAATTCAACTAATTCCCCCTTTCTCCCTTTCCCACAGTAAAGTGGTGTTAAATTTCCCAAAGCAAAATAATTGCTTAAATGAAGATCCGGGCTGGGTACAGTGGCTCATGCTTGTAATCCCAGCACTTTGGGAGGCCCAGGCCGGCGGACTCTTGAGGTCAGGAGTTCAAGACCAGCCTGGCCAACATGGTGAAACTTCATCTCTACTAAAAATACATAAATCAGTTGGGCGTAGTAGCGTGTGCCTTTAATCCCAGCTACTCGGGAGGCTGAGGCAGGAGAATCACTTGAACCTGGGAGACGGAGGTTGCAGTGAGCCAATATCACGCCACTGCACTCCAGCCTGGGCAACAGAGCAAAACTCTGTCTCAAAAAAAAAAAAAAAAAAAGAAAAAAAAGAAAGATCCTACTTTGCCACTCTTCATGGCCCAGGGCCAAAGCAATGGCATGCTTTGCTTTCGTGACTCTCCAGCTTCTGCTACAAAACCTAACATAACATTTTCCTGGAGGGTGTTAATATGTTTCCCTCTTTAACAGCAGCGGGAGGTGATGTGGCAGTTGTGTGCCATCAAAATTACAGAAGCTATACAGTATGTGGTGGAGTTTGCCAAACGCATTGATGGATTTATGGAACTGTGTCAAAATGATCAAATTGTGCTTCTAAAAGCAGGTATGTGCTTTGCAAGTGAATTTTGAGATCTCTTCCTAACCTGCTTTCACCCACTTACTAAAGAAATGCTGGGTAAGGAAGGTGTCAGGAGCAGTTTTGATAATAGCTCAGGTTTTCCTTAGCAGAAACGGAGTTCTTTTGAAAGGTTTTGAGATATGTGCAGGAAACATTCCCCCTGCTTGGCTTCTCTTCTGGGTGAAAAGATTAATTTGAAGGACACCCGCATTCCCACATTTTCCCATCACCTGTGTTTTGTTTCTACACTCCAAGTCCTCTGAGTTTATGATGTCGTTAGGAAGAAGGATGTAGAACACAGAAAGATATACTTGTGTTTGATTCTTTGTTTTAGTACATAGGAATAAATATTTTCCTAGCAACTCTGAGACTCCACATTGCAAGGAGGAAGAGTGCTAAGGAAATAATTTATAAATCAATCCTCACTTCAAGTAAATAGTCCTTAGCTTCAACACAACAGTCTTTAACAATATAGAAAACTCTGCCCTTTTGGATAGACAGCTGATGTGACTGAGAACCCACTAGCTAAATTGCACATGACGTCCACCAAGCTGTCTCAGAAGGAGTCTCTACCTGAGCACCTTAGAAACAAACTCACTAGCATCGAATAACCCAAACCATTTCTGCCCCTGCCTAGGTTCTCTAGAAGTGGTGTTTATCAGAATGTGCCGTGCCTTTGACTCTCAAAACAACACCGTGTACTTTGATGGGAAGTATGCTAGCCCCGATGTCTTCAAATCCTTAGGTAAGGGGATACAAAGGTGGCTTTTCTTCAAATCGAGAGAAGATGGGAGTTGAGTGAAAGATCTGTTTGGACAAAAAAAAACTGATTATTTAGAAACAAATTAAGGAGTTTTATACCTATTTTACTTCCTAGTTAGTCACTGTAGAAAAGTCATATAGCTCAAAAGTTTTTTGTCTACATTATATGTAAAGACCTAGAGTTTCATTTTATCTAGTTGGTAATCAAAGGGATTTCGATTGCATGTCCTTCCAGTTCCCTTCCAGATTTTAAGAAACCAAATTTGCTGGGCGTATATTATTCGGATAACCTTTAGGATGTGAGCTGATACATAAAATTAAGCAAAGGGCAAAAGCTCTGCCCTTCTATCCCCCTCAAACAGTAACCATTAATGAGACTGAAATGCAGATAAATTAATAGGTATTTATTTATTTAAATATATATGTATTTAAATATATATATTTATTTAAATATATATTTATTTAAATATAAATACCAATGTGCTATATATATATAGCACATTATTTAAATATATATATTTATTTAAATATATATTTATTTAAATATATATATTTGCAAAAATACACAAATCTGAAGGAATAGAGACCAAACTTAAGCAGTCTTTTGGGGAATGGATTATTATTTTAGGGGACTTTCACATTCTGTGTTTTCATGATGGTAAATAGTTGTAATAGTTTTACCACCGGAATATGTCTTTTGTTAACATTTTTAAGGATGTTACAGATGAATTAGAGTTGAAAACAAAAATGAGTTAATTTATTATTAGCTTATGGCTATGAGACTCTATAGGTTAAAAGTGCAGGCTCTGAAATCAGGCAGCCTAGCTTTGCTTCTCAGGCTGTGCTTTCTACCTGTGTGACCTCATGTGCATTACTTTCCTTGCCAAGTCTCAGTTTCCTCACCTCTTATATGGGGATTATAATAATCCCTCCTTCATAAAACTGTTGTAAAATAAGAAACCCAAAGAAATATCTTAGAGCAATACTTGTCATGGTCATCACACAGCAAAAGTTCTGTCTCATTATTTTGAATGGGATGACGGTGGTTATGGTGATGCGATACAAGTGGTAGCAATGGTGGTGATGGCTAAACTGATTTTTCTTTTAAGATTTTAAGCTGTTAAACTGTAGATGTGTTACTATGATTCCTTCCAATCTTGACCCACTGGATCTCTCTTCACCTTCCCCCATGTTTTTCTCTTAAGACCTCTTATGGGTCTTAGGAAAACCTAAGACCTAGGTTTTTCTCTTAAGACGGTAACCAAGATTCTAAACTGTCTTTATTTTAATTTTGGCAGGTTGTGAAGACTTTATTAGCTTTGTGTTTGAATTTGGAAAGAGTTTATGTTCTATGCACCTGACTGAAGATGAAATTGCGTTATTTTCTGCATTCGTACTGATGTCAGCAGGTAAGATAACCAAATAAAAATAAAAATGGTTTTAGAATTGTCTAAGATAAAGAATTTTTACAAAGTGCATACATTTAATTGCTATAAAATATGTGAGAGCTACTAAGAGAGGTGTCCACCGTTATTAAATCTAATTTTAAGTCTTCAAATGATACTGTCTCTTCTCCCTCCAATACAAACATATTCTTTTAAGAAAATGTCATGCCTTTCAGATAAACTGAAAAGAAATGAGAATTGAATACAACCCAGTGCAGAATTAACCTCCTGATACGAGAGAAATGCTTTCGTAGAATAGGGTTGCCTTTCTTAATACATGTCTCCAGGATAACATGATTTTTGAGACATTCAGTTTTTTGTTAAAATCCTCTTAGATGTCATCCACTAGATTATCTGAATTTAATCTGTGTTTTCAACCAGCACTGCATGTTTGGGGATGATCACTTTTGCTTAGTCACTACCTTCCATCTGGAAGACTTACACATAAAGACTTTATCCTCAATTAACAACTCTTAAGTCACTTGGAATTCTATTGACAATTTTGGTTCTCAAAGATTATAAGAAAACTTTCATATTTTTCAAAAAAGCTAGCAGGATTGATAATGACTATTTAATTCCAAATGTAATTATCTGAAAATCTTGAGGGGCCATGGTGGTTTCATTTGCATTCATATGAGTATGCCTCATATTTAATTTTTTATCCTTTGGAAGGGGAGGATCCTTCCTTCCTCTAAGTATTGGTAAAAATAGAAAGGTTTAACATCCTGTTCTTTTCACTCCATTAGGAAAAATTTTCAAAGAGGAGTGAAACTGGCCTCTCAGTCTGTAAATATTCATTGTGATTCAATTGTCTGTATCAAAAGAATCCGGAGAAAGGGGATCCTGACACCATGTGGGAGGAATGCTAAAGAATATCATTTTTTTATGTTTAGATCGCTCATGGCTGCAAGAAAAGGTCAAAATTGAAAAACTGCAACAGAAAATTCAGCTAGCTCTTCAACACGTCCTACAGAAGAATCACCGAGAAGATGGAATACTAACAAAGGTGAGAGCTAAAGGCATGGCCTGAATTATCCCTTGGCACAAATGATGCTGCCAGTGTGGTCATGTTAAGTCATATGACCAGTTCCCAAAACTATCAGAAAGCAACAGGCTACTAAAAAGAAATAATCTCCATTTCAAAGAAATTCTGTTGAGCGAAAACCCATTATTCAGTCTAAATTATATTTATTATCGCTGATTACAAAGTATCCTGCAACAATAAGGCAATGTAGGAAAAAAAAGTTACATGCTAGAAATTCTCCTCTTCCATCAAAGTTGGACATAAAGCAGAGTTAATATTCTGCACTGAAATAAATTAGAAAAATAGTCTTTGAATATATTTATCTATTTGGTTTTTAGAGACAAGGTCTTACTCTGTCTCCCAGGCTGGAGTGCAGTGGCACAGTCATAGCTCTCTGCAACACTGAACTTCTGGGCTCAAAAGATCCTCCTGTCTGAGCTTCCTGAGTAGCTGAGACTATAGACATATGTGCTACCATTCTTGGCTAATTTTTTAAAATTAGTTTTTGTAGAGATGTTTTTGTAGTTTTTTTTAAATTAGTTTTGTAGTTTTTGTGTTGCCCAGGCTGGTCTCAAACTGCTGGCCTCAAGTGATCCTCCATCCTCTGCTGAGATTATAGGAGTGAGAAACTGTGCCCAGCCTAGAATCTTTGAATTTAGAAGGAAGTTACAAAGGACTAAAAGACTTAATCAGAATGACTATATATACTAATATTAGTTCTGCTTTCATTAAATTCATTAGTCATCAACAGTGAATGACTTTTGCGTTTTCATCAATTTCCCATCACTACTCTGTATTCACAGCATAAGGTTTCATTTTCACTAATTATTATCTTTCACAATAAAAATATTGTAATGCCAGTTTTTAAAAATGTGCTAATATCCTTCAGTGCCATTGCTAGTAGTATGTATTTGGTGTTAGAAAAATCAGCCCTATTCTTTCTTATTTTTTGTGTTTTATTGTGTGAGATGATATGAGGGGTTTTTGGTTTTGTTTTCTTGTTTTTTTTATTTGTTTGTTTGTTTTTTCTCCTAATAGCTAGGTTATATCAGAAAGGGGTAAACTGGGAATTAATTGCTGTTTTTGCTTTTGATTTCGAACCTGTTCGGTCAGAAAAGGGTAACTGGGGGTTAATTGCTGTTTTGCTCTTGCTTTTGCACCTGTTAAATGAGCAAATGGGGCAGGAATGGGAAGTGGAAAGGAGGAACCCTGTCAGGAACTTCAGTCTCTTCTCCATCGCTTTGCCCAAATGCAAGGGTACCGTTAGGATCTTTGATGATAGCACTTAACATGTGGCCAAGATCTGGTGAAAACATTTCCTAGAGAAGGTTATTCTGTGTTAAGATAATAAGTAGTTTGCCTTTGTGAGGTGCTTTGAAATTTAAAAGCAGTTTTGCAAACTGTGTCATTCCCTTCAGCTGGTAAATGATCAATGGTGGTACCTCCATCCAGGCCTTCTGAGTCTATTCTTGTGCTCAGACCCAGAATTGTTTTGTTATAGACAAAACTCTTTATCAAACAGAAACTTATCATTGGAGTTGACTAGTGCCAGTTCTGCATAAAATGTATAGGGCATGCCGTCATCTCCAGTTGCAGTGCCCTCACTACCCACCACTGTCCCCACCCGCTTCTCTGTCACCAGACCTCTTCTTTTTGCACAGTGATGGAGGGCAGGGTTTCAGGAGGTAGAGCAGAAGCCATCTTTGAGTAGGAGGGGGAGTCAAGAGCCTTGGGTTCTGTCTCGAGTCAGCCACCAGCAAGCTGTGCCAACTTTTGCTTATGAACATCTTTTCTACTTATTATTCAGCTTGAAAATCATATTTAGTGTATACTTGGCATTCTGTGACATGACTGTATCATCATTTATTTTTTATTTTTTTGAGACAGAGTCTTGTTCTGTTGCCCAGGCTAGAGTGGTGGTGCAATCTCGGCTCACTGCCACCTCTGCCTCCCAGGTTCTAGCAGTTCTCCTGCCTCAGCCTCAGGAGTAGCTGGGATTACAGGCGCACACTGCCACACCCAGCTAATATTTTGCATTTTAGTAGAGACGGGGTTTCACCGTGTTGCCCGGGCTGGTCTTGATCTCCTGAGCTCAGGCAGTCCGCCTGCCTCGGCCTCCCAAAGTGCAAGGATTACAGGCGTGAGCCACTGCACCTGGCCATCATTTATTTTTACCAGTCCTCTGCTACTGGATGTTTAAGTTGCTTTAAGTGTGTTTGACCATTATAAATAGTGTCGTGAAGATCATTCAGATTCCCTGATCTTTGAAGCTCATGCCTGTTATTGCCTGACAGTGTGTCTTTTCTTCCACTTACAGTTAATATGCAAGGTGTCTACATTAAGAGCCTTATGTGGACGACATACAGAAAAGCTAATGGCATTTAAAGCAATATACCCAGACATTGTGCGACTTCATTTTCCTCCATTATACAAGGAGTTGTTCACTTCAGAATTTGAGCCAGCAATGCAAATTGATGGGTAAATGTATCACCTAAGCACTTCTAGAATGTCTGAAGTACAAACATGAAAAACAAAAAAATTAACCGAGACACTTTATATGGCCCTGCACAGATCTGGAGCGCCACACACTGCACATCTTTTGGTGATCGGGGTCAGGCAAAGGAGGGGAAACAATGAAAACAAATAAAAGTTGAACTTGTTTTTCTCATGCATATGATTTCCATTATGCCTGCAGATATGGACCCTTTTTCTGTCTTGACTTCTTGATCGTTGACCTCTGTTTACAACAGAAGGAGGGTACTAAAGTCGGAGGATTTCCTTTTCTTGTAGCTCACTGCCCACAGACTTTCTACAGAGTCACCAGTCTGTCAGTAACAACAGAGAGTCCAGCAATAATCGGTGACTGGTGTGCATAGCGGAGGTTGCGGCATTACTTTGCACAACTGGCTCTTTGTTTCATGAAGGAAGTTTTTATTTTTTCACCGATTATTGCCAGTCTGCAGGATGGCAAGAAAAGGGTCCATAGCAGTAGCAACAATAGCATTATAATATATTACAGGGTAAATGGGCATGAAGACTATATATAGCTAAAAGAGATATTGTTTATATATTGTTTTAATTAATATAAAATGTAGTTACTGGTGTAGCTTTTCCTGTTGAATTGATAAGGCACTTTCATTTTGCACCTTTTTCTTTAAATTAAATGCTAGCGTGTTCACTGTCGTGTCGCATGTGCACCAGAAACACAAGTTTAACTGAGAAGGCTTGGAAGGTACGTCGGGAGGTATTTATGCTGCTGTTTACAAAATTACTTTTAAAATACTGGCTGGTCATATCTAGAAATCACCACGTTGGAATTTTTTTTTTTTAACGCGAATTTGGAATTAGAAACGGAACTCTCCCTAAATTATACTTTGCTTTTTGGTAAGTTTAATGATAGATGTGTTTATGCTTCATACAAAGTGGAATGATTGATTGGCGCTGTGGACATACACCATCACGCTCATTTTTTTTAAAGCTTTTTAAAATGCCACCTCATGGAGGCGAGGGAGGGAAGCTCATTTTACACAATTCAGTAGTTAAATACGGACTCGGTCTCAACTTGCAACTCTTAGGCTTTGAGAACAAATCAATAACCAGAATATTTATTGGAATCTAGCTTTTATTATAAGAAGGACCCAAAGATTATATCTGGAGCAAGCACACGCTCCCCGTGTGAGAACATGAAGCATTTACTTTGTGAATATTTATGTTCTTGGTATAATCTAGGAACCCTATGAGTTTATCTCAGAGTGAACTACTTTTAGACTTGTTGTCAATAGATGCTATAATTCGAAAATGTTGCTCTCCATATTTGAAAAACGATGGATAGGAGGGTGAGGGGAGCATACAATGTTGAACCAGTTTCTCTTATTTAAATATTAAATACTTTAAGCCTTTAAAGTGAAGTTGATGCTAGCTGCAAACATTTACTCTTGTATTTATCTTCACTAGGAAACTGTGGACTGTAATTTATTTTATTAAATATTTAGAAGATTATTTGGCTGGTGTGTTCAGGTGAGAAATACTGAGTTGTTTTTGTTTAATTTCCTGGTTGTTGTTTTTTTTTTTTTTTAATCCCTAGTGGGGGAAGGGGAAAGGAATAGTCTGATAAACAGGTATGCATATGTTAAAAACAAGTGACCTTTTGAGAATGTAGGCATTTAGACGATGATTTTAGTCACACTAGAGTGGGATTCAAACTACGGGTCAAAGACCATTTTGTACAGAAAAGGGAACATCTCTCATGGATGTTAAGGTAGGAGTTTCCACACAGCCCTTTCTGTCCAAGAAATAGTCTCCTCTGCCGCTGGTGTCCCTGTGGAATCTTCCACAGGAATTGCAGCTTCTCACATGATGCTGGGTTCCCAGCATGGGCTTCCCAGAGCACTTCACTCTGTTTCTAACTCCACTGACTTTTCTGACTTGTTTCCTGAGAGACTTGGAGAACGGGAAGGTGTTATTCACACAGATGTGTGTATGAAGCCTAAATAACATCCGACTTTTTTTTTTCAAAAACATAATAAGGGTTTAACCATAAATAGAAGACAAGAGTAATATTCCTTTAAATTTCTTACAGGCATGTAAAATTTTATGTGTTTATAGAGAGAGGCTACCTGTCAGCATATAGTATTTATATTGGGGCAAGAAGGGTTAAATCAAATCTTTAATTTAAGTAAGCATAGTTCCTTTAAAGATCAATAGTATTTATACTCTAAAAAGAGTACCAAGCTTAGTTCAGTTATTTATTCGTCCTTTTTTTTTTCCTATGTTTCTCCTTTGGGGGGAAATGGTGTTTTGTTTGTGTTTGGGTTTTGTTTTTTTTTGGTTTTGATTTGTTTTTTATCATTCAGATTCACTAAATTTGGGGATGGTTTTATTAAAGTATATTAACTTCTTTTTAACCAAAGCTTTCTGAATATGACCAGCCTCAGGTACTAGCGCATTAAAGAGCAACTAAACCTAATTCCAGTGTCCATTTGTGAAATAATAAGAGCAAATTGAATTTCTCAAGGGTGAGAGAGAACATAATGTTGAACTTAAAAGAAATTCCTTTTCCTAGTAAGGATTCTGCATATACCTAATGCAAAACAAAACAAAACAAAAACAGACAAGAAAACTCATGCTCTAACCTCAGTAATAGTCATGCCATGGTGACATTGCTTTTATGGTAAACCATGATAGCATAACATGATGCTTCTTCCCAGGTGTTTCTGAAAGAAAAGCAGGGGTGGAGCTTAAGAGCCAAGTCCAATGATTGACGGAGTAGAATGAAATAGTAGACAGAGACATGCTCCATGAAACAAGGAAACAGCTGACTACTATTTGGATCTAAGTTGGGATCTGATGTTAAACAGTAAATTCAGTTAAAAAAAAATAATGGATCTCGGAAAAGGATGTGAAAAACTGCATTTTCCTTTCTTCATTATTATAAAAACACCTATGTGATGACATAAAATACTTGGATGGTATCAGAACAGTTATCCTTAATAGTTCTTCTAATTAAAGTTTCCTAAACTTCAGTGTCCAGTAATCTTTTGAGGACTGGAACCACATCGCTGTCAGTCTTGCTGCTACAATGCCTTTATACAGTTTTTTTACATAAGGCAAATAAGGCTTTTGTACAAAGCCTGAATACCTTCTGTTTCAATGGTGTCCAAATGGTTATTATATTGTGAAAAACCTGGCCTTGGTCACAGTGCAAACAAAAGTACAGATGAAAGTGCTTTTTGGACAGTTTGCAAATTGTGTTAAAGCTATGGATTTTTTTTAAGTGTTCAGCATCTTAATTTGTATTAAAGCTATGGATTTTTTTAAAAAGTCTTCAGCATCCTAATTCACCCTTTCTAACTTAAGAAAAACATGACTTAAGACACTGCTTCTAAGTTTGGTTGTTCTTTATAGTGTAGATACCCAGTTATCTGTGAGCGTATGGGGGTGGGCTGAGGGTCAGGTGAGGAAGGAGTGTGTGTGTGCGTGTGTGTGTGTGTGATTTGCATGTGTATGATGTGTGTGCGTTGGACCGCTTCTAGGCTACTAAGTGTCAATGGAAAAGAAAATGTATTCAAAATACTTAAATCAAAACTAGAAGATGGGGAAAAAAAAAGATTTATTCTATACAAAGCCTTGTCTGGACCACTTTAGAGAGACTTCTATTTTTTTAACCCTTCTATAAATATTTGATGGCACTTGAAATATTCCTGCAATAAAATGTGATTTGTGTAAAGAAAAAAAGATTTTGTAATGTGAAACAAAGAAAGAAAGTAATGTAATTTTCTAAAAAAAAAAATACAAACAAACAAACTTTGTATTATTTTCTTGATGGAATTTGTCTATCTGTCTTTGGAAAACTTTTTATTTCATTGAATGTGCCATAGTAGAAATGTGTGTTTTTAGTTTTAGACTAAGGAATAGCTAGCTGTTGTGTTCCGACATTCCAAAATGCAAAACAACCTAGTGGTATCTTTCATGAAAAGGTTTAAGTAGTATGTAAGCTTCTCTCATTGTTGCTTTTTTGCACATGTTCTTCATTCCTCTCTAGTGCAATATGTACATAGAGCACTTGCGGGTGTACCTTGATCCCTCAGGGAAAAATACATATTTGTACAGTTTTTTGGGGTTTTTTTGTTTTGTGGGGTTTTTTTTGTTTTGTTTTGCCTTTTGTTTTTGGCTAAGGAATGTCGATCGAATCACTTGTTATTGTTGAGGGGCAGCCAGATAATAATCCTAAAGCCACTGTTTCAAACATTGATTGTTTAAATCATATGTCCTTCCAATGCTATTATTTTAAGATAATAATAAAAAGTTATTTTCTGACAGTTCTTTGTGCTGATTGGTGAAAAACAAGGGTAAATAAGCACCTTATGATTGACTTACTGTGAATGACAATCCATCTTGATATCAACGATAGAAGCCCTATCATTTTGGAGTTGGGGTTAAGAGTCAGAAACAATGTGCTCAGGGATCTCCTAAAACTCTTAAACAGGGTGGCCAGTACTACTGGGACAAATTGTGTTTTTTATTATTAATAATAATGATAATACTATCCCTCCAAGGCACAAGTGAACTATATAGAACTGCGTGTGTGTAAACTCTTTACTCTCATCTCATTTTGTTGAGTTCAGAACTTGATGTGCTCTTCAGTCTTGTGTTTTAAAACACTGAATAACTTCCAAAGCAAAGTTATGCCAGTGTGTTCAAAGGATAAATTAATAGGTAATGTACCAGCAAAGAGCATCATTCAAAGTATAGTCCTTGCATATTCCAATTATCGTTTCTCTAATTAAAATACTCATAAAAAAAATATATATATAGCATCATATGTTAAAAACTCTTTCAAATTCTACATATTAAGGATAAAAATTTTAAAAACCAGTAATCAGTACAGCGATATAGGTAAAAGATAAAATATGTTTTAAAAATACCAGCAATTAACTATTGTTATCATGTGTTCTCCTCTAGAAGCAAACCAAAAATTCCTTCATGGAAAACAGTTCTTCTACATTGTAGTTTAGAGCTGATGCATTACAAGAGCTAATGTTTAAAGACAAAACAAAACCTGCCTGTATGACAGCAGCAACTCGAGCCAACATTTAGTGTCACATGTTATATTTTTGAAATACGGTTTTGCTACCATATCCCACATATTATTTTCCATAAAGTCAGAGAAGTTCAGTGTAACTGTTGGCTCTGATTCTTTCACCTTGGGATACACGTTCACAAGAAGATTTATATATTTTCTTTCTATAACAAAGGAGCATAATGTGGGAAAACTTCCCATGTCTATAAGATGAAAAGGATACCTTTACCATGTTGCTTTTGATAATAAAGAATATGGAACATGGTAGAAATCTCTCCTCTGTATGTGTGTGTATTGGTATATCTGCGTGTATACCCACACACGTTACTGACATTTTTATATAACGTGTGATTGCCACTTCTTATAAAGTTATGATATGGAACCCCATGAAAATAACTTTATACTATAGATCAAATAATGTGCCCATAAATGCAATTGCAGTAGTAAATATTGATCTATTGGTAATATTCTATGACACAGGTCTTCATTCTGTCTGTAAACATAATGTTAATAAAGAGGTTCCACCAGATTTTATTATAGAGACCTTCCTATTACTATTTATTTTTAAGAGATGAGAAGACTGACTAGCAATGTCTCCACTGTGCAACTGGTTTCATTTCTGGGTCTGTTTGTTTGTTTGTATAGGTGAGATCAGTGTTGTCAGGCTCCCAGAATAATTTTTATAAGAATCCAGAAGCCTGACTTCATACCAAGGAGCCATCCTAGATGGGTGGGGAGGATCTCCATGTTCAACCAAACCCTCAGAACTTAGAGCAATAAATACATTCAGTCATTTATTTATAAATGAATGACAGAATATTCAGTCCAAATAGAAACAGCCTTTTTCAGTGATGCAACATAACATGGAGTCTTTTATTGAGAAAGTGAAAAAGAACATTTTAAATAGATGCCTAGAAAATCTGTGTTTGCTGTTTACATTTAGTGTACTTTGCCACATTAGCAGTACCACACTTCTTTTTCTTTCATACTTCCAAAAACTAATGAAAGATAGCTTGCTATTAGCTTTGACGTGCTGCACATGCCATTATGTTGTTCTCTAAGAACAACTAAATTCTCTCCAGTGTTCATGTGTGATTCCTTTTTCAACATTATTACTTTAATGTGGATGAGTACTATTTCTAGGAACTTGATTATCATTGAACAGATTGCATATGTAAATGCAGATAATTCTTGAGCAATATAGTGAAAATGATTTCACAAAAAAAAAAAAATCTGTATGTACTGTATACATCTTCCTGAATCCAAAATTCTCTTCTTATCCACACAGTTTGAAATCTCATATAAAACAGTGGTAAATTTTTAAACATTAGGACATTAGCTGGCTGCTTCTGTAAATGTACCTGTATTGTCTGCCTGCTCCTTTTGTGGAGATGTGTTTTTGTATTGGATGTTTGGGCCAATGGGAGGCTTCAAGCTACAACATATTTTCCCAGTTTAAATAATATTTAACATATGACAAACCCCAGACAAGGCTTTTAATATGTATAAAGAACTGCAGTGTTAGGTGGTTTATTTGCAAACCGTTTTCAATGTTGTCCATTTTTATGGCACCTTTAACAATATTCTTGTTTCCAAAGTACAAAAAAAAATAGGTTAAATAATCTAGCCATAACTGAATGTCAAGCAATAAAACAAATGACTTTGTGCATAGACTTAAAAAATACAAATTTTAGACATCTGCATGTAAATGCAATCTCTTGTTTACTGCTTTCTTCAACTTGAGCAATCGATTCCTTATTTACTATTAACTTAAGAACTTGTAATGGCCTGTAAACATTTTCTCTCTTACTCTTCTTTCAAATTTACCTGTCCCTGCTTTTGAGTCATATTTAATGTTGTTCTGCACATCTCTATACAGTTAACTTTTTGGCTTTCATTCTGTATAGATAAGAAAATGTTATATTATAAACAGCTACTCAGTGCAAATATTTATCTGTTTATCAAATCCACAATATGCTGTATAATACCGGTTTTACTATATAATCTATTTTAGACATAGCTGTTTAGAACTAGAGTGTGCTATTTTTGTGTTTTTCTGATGTGTGGTGCTAGACAAGTTACTTTTGTGAACAACAAAAAATCCCTTTTATTCCTAGACAATACCACCTTTGGGTCTTGTTAATTTCACTGAGTATAACTATATATTTGTATATATATACATATATATATATATCTCTACCTACGCCCAACTGGCAGCTGTATCAGAGTGCTGGATTTGGGATATGCTTTTCTCTTTAAATACATAATATCGTTATATAAATTATTCTAGAGTGTATTTAATTAGGATAAAATTACTTCCTTAGTATGGATATTTGACATCTATAGGGTGAATTTGTTTATAAATATGGCTATATGGAAACTTACTAGCATTTACTTTATGTTTGTGACTTGGCTTTATAGCATATCTCCTAAGCTCAAAAATAATTTTGCCAGGCCTTCAAGATCCTAAAGAAACTTGTTTAATGGAGTAATACACTTTTTTTTCTTATTAAGGAATTATATTATTGGCACCTAACAGAGTTGTATACTTAGCTCCTATTATACATAATAGGCATTTATATAAAATATCCTAGGTGGCTTGATGCCAGAATAAACCTTTCCCCTACTACCTGAGTCATGAGAAGGATGGAGACATCCTCTGCCAGAACATGGGCCATAAAGCAAATTCGACAAGGGATATGACCTCACCCAGTTCCATGAACTGAGTGAAGGACCTTCATTTTTAAAGTTATTTAATAATGAGCTTACTTAAACCTTTTTACCCATTCTCCCAAGATCTATTGGCATTATTAAAAAGCAAAGTATATCAAATATCTAACTAAGGATGTAGTTAGCCTTATTAAATATTGATTAGAATTGTTCTGTAATATTACTGAATTTGTAAGATCTTTAGCAAAGATTTTTGAGCAATTTATAAATGTAGAGCAAATGTTTCTGTTTACTGCACTTTTTGTAATTGAAGGTGATAAATTCTCAAGCCATGATTATTGGCTTCCATGCACTGCATAATTACCCACAATTCTAGACATTTTCCATTTTTGTGGAAGAGTTGCTGTTACCTTAATTATAAATGCAATTGTGTGGTTAATGAGAGCTAATGCTAATAGTTAACCTTTTAAAGTGGATTGGCCACAGTTTAGGGGGAAATCTCTTTTAATATAAATCACATCATTCCTTATCTGCCTCGCTTGGAAAGAGATTGAAACCTTTTTTTTTTAAAGCACCATTTAGCATCCTAAGCTTCCTGAGGGTAGAGATTGTATATATCTCTTTGCGTCTGCACAAAGCCCAGCACATGTCAGCATTTGACAATGGTTAAATGATAACAAGTGTGCCCCATTACAACTTTCTTTCCTGGGTTGTTTTGTTAAATTTATAAAGTAAGGCAAGCCTTATGGTTAATATTTTCTTCTACAACCAAGTATTTAAGCCACATTTAAAAAGACCACATGAAATGCTGATTCTAATTGTGTGTAGGTCTTGAGGATTAAGCACACAAATTTCACAAACCTCTGAGAGTAACAAACTCAGCCTTCTGTAAATATACATGCAAGTTTGGAAACAGTAATACTGTACCTATAAATATATGCTGTCTGTTTTGTGTACAGTATGTAAAAACTCCTTTTCTGCCACACTAAAAATGCAAGCCATTTATGGGAATCCTAAAACTAGTATTGAACTAAAACTTTGCTAATGATCTTTCTTAGAGGATCATCCAACTTTTCACTTACATTGGGTTTTCTTTTCAATTCACCCTTACAGTAGTCTGCTTATTTCCAGCTGTTTATTTTATTGAGTCCGGAATTTAAAAAAAATATTTTGATTCATTTTGTAAATACAAGCTGTACAAAAAAGAGAGATTTAATGTTGTCTTTTAAATACTCCAATTTTCATTCTAATATGAATGTTGTTATATTGTACTTAGAAACTGTACCTTTAATATTACATTACCTTTATTAAAAGTGCATTGAACACATCAATTTTAGATGTGCTTTATGTACTGTTATCCTATAATAAAACTTCAGCTTCTAATGGAACACTTGCCTTGTTTTTCTTTTTTCTTGTTTAATGAGTTGTGCTGTACATAGTTTCCTAGCTTACATCTTGTCTCTAGTGAAGGGTCTAGAAGAAGCTTAGTAAGTGTGGTCCACAGATTAGCAGTATAGCATCAGCTGCCACTTTGTTGGAACTACTGAATACCAAGCACCACGGAGACCTACTAAATCAAGCTGCATTTTTTTTTAGGATTCCAGGTGATCCGTGTATGCACGTTAAAGTATGAGAAGCACTGTTCTATAGTATAGTACTTAAAAAAAAAAATTATTGGCCGGGTACAGTAGCTCACGCCTGTAATCCCAGCACTTTGGGAGGCCGAGGCAGGCGGATCATTAGTTCAAGAGATCGAGACATCGAGGCTAACGTAGTGAAACCCTGTCTCTGCTGAAAATGCAAAAATTAACTGGACGTGTTGATGCGCACCTGTAGCCCCAGCTATTCGGGAGGCTGAGGCAGGAGAATCACTTGAACCTGGGAGGCGAAGGTTGCAATGAGCTGAGATCACTCCAGCCTGGGTGACAGAGCGAGACTGTCTCTTAAAAAAAAAAAAATTTTTACTGCCATATTGCAGGGAAAATAATATTTACAAGGATCAAGCAACCCTTTTGATCAGAGAAGGCAAAGCAGTGTTAACTTGTGAGATATTACCCACTGATTGACAGTCACTCTTGGCAATGCAGAATTGAGAATTCTGAGGTTGCTTCCTGTCTCAAAAAAAAAAAAAGGGTGCTATGACTGATTAGTCATATCTTCCCTGAGTTCAGAAGGAGAGAAATCCTGAATGCATAGTATATTTTGTCATTTTTGCTTTAGAAATCATTAAAATTGAATTGCAGAAATGTTGCCAAAGACTTTTTTTAGAGACTCTGACTAGCTGCAGTGTCATTGCCCCACTCCCACCCCTTCTTTTGAGTAAATTACTTAGGGGTGAACCATAAATTTAGCATCAGCTAAGTATTACACCATTTTAATGGTGCAAAAACCTCATCATCAATTACTGTGAAAATAATATCAAAGACATTCAAATTATAAAATACTCTGAAGTCAGAATAAAGGTAACTGAACTGGCATTTTCCTCAACATACTATAATGCCCAAGCGTCCCCTACACTCAGTAGCATGCAATAAATATCTGAATCCCCCGAAGTCGCTGCAAGTAGTAAAAAATCTCTAATCCTGCTTTTATTTTCAACTACCTCAGAAAAAAAGAATGAAATTATGCATGTGAAATCTCTGTAGACCATCAAGTTCTACATAGTTACAAGCACACCTTCCAGTGTCTGCAGAAATTGAGAGTTAATTAAAATACAGTTTAAAATACGAAAATCTGTCACCTGTAGATCTCTGCCCAAACTCATGCCTAAACTCCTTTTGCTAAAAATAATGATTTACAGCCACCTCTTTATCCTACATTAGCCTGCTCAGTTTCAAAAAGGGTACTTAAACAGGGATATAAAAGAGACTTCTTAAAATTCTGTTCATGATGATCTCACAGGAAACACAGGATGACAAATGCCAGGTTATTAATAAAGTCTAGGAGAGGAAGCAAAAGTAATAGCCATGGACTGGTCGTCAAGAATGTCTTAGTTGCTACTGTTACTACTAAACTTTTCTTCATGAGGGAAGAGGAAGCAAGGGTCAAGTCTAGCCCCTCAAAAGTGGACTTCCTGTCTAACGTGCATTTGGACCAAATGGGCAGCTGCAGAGGCCTCAGCTTCTCCTAACAGGTCAGTGAAAACGCCGAGCCACATGCATGGTGGTAGGAAAGATAACTGCTGCTGTGCTGAAATGCAGCCAAGGACCTTGGCTTCCCCTTTTGAACAAGAAACTGAAGATAGGCCCAGTAGGGTTCAAAACCATGGTCCAAAGAGGTTATTTAT
This sequence comes from Cacajao melanocephalus, assembly GCA_963573385.1. Classification (NCBI taxonomy): domain Eukaryota; kingdom Metazoa; phylum Chordata; class Mammalia; order Primates; family Pitheciidae; genus Cacajao; species Cacajao melanocephalus. Next base: position 69,259 of record CAUYLG010013183.1, on the reverse strand, counting down.
GTCATGTAAGTCATCAGAGACAGAAAGAAAAAAAAGACATTTCCATTCTTAAGGAGCTTGGGGAACTTGAGAGTGAGAAGGGAATTTTTGGTCAAGAACCCTCCGGGATTCCGGCAGAATCAAACTGATGGCTCCCCCACTGCTTCTACTCCCTATCCCCAGCTTTGGAAGCAAGCCTGGACTCCCATCGGTGGCAGAAGCCTCACTCTAGGAGATTAACAGGAGCTCTCTCCTTTCACTGTTCCACCAGTTATGACTTGAAGAAAACTTTTGGTTTTTCTCTAATGTCATTTACCTCTCATGCTGGAAAGAGAGAAACCAGTCCTTCTGTATTTAATTTGATTCTAGATTTTTTTCTCCTTGGGAGGGGAAATGTCGACTCCACCGTAATCTAGTCATCTCTCAGTAATCCATTTGTTATTTACCCACTTGACAGACTTCTCAAACAACGTTTTTAACTCCAGGATGACTTCCCTTTTGTCAGGAAGCAGCTACTTCATTTATCAATTGTTCTTTGCTGGAAGGACAAAAATTAATATTAGCCTCACCCAAAATCTATTATGATAATGACTTCCTAACGAGCCCCATACTCACCCCTTCTACCATTCTTTCTCTACCCTGCTGATAAAACACACACAGCATTCTAAAGACAAATACAGATTTTAAATTATTCTACTTGGAATTATCACTGTTATCAACGTCTCTCTGTGGATCACTTTCATGCTCCCTATAAAAGACCATCTTTCAAGTAAACAGTGATTTCTGGGTGGTTTTTTTCAGCCCAGGGGCCACATAATACAAAACGTATCTAAATATATTTTAGAAAATATTCTGACTAGAAAAAAATTGAATGCTGTAGCCGTTCTGTTCTTATGCTGGGCCAGAGTATTTTGCTGGTTTTTGGCATTGATGATGATTCCCTCCCCACTTGAAATACCATTTATTGCTGAAAGGCCTGGTTTGAACAAACTGCTCTTAGCAACAATATTTTCCCCAAAACTTTCTGAATCACTTACTAGATTGAAACCTTTTTGCTAGAGGACTATTTCTGGATTTTCATTTTGAAAGTACCTTATGGATGATTGTAAATTCATGAAGCAATTCCCTGAGTGAAGCAGTTACCAAGCTGTAAACTATTCCAAGGCCAAGTTCACCCCAAATCAAACAAAGGAAGCTGATTAGCTGAGGGGTAGAAAAATGACTTCGCACTGACAAATAAAAATTAAAATGAATAAAGATGGTCTTGCACATTTCTCTGTCTTGATTTGGTCTGTAAGAATAAATGAATACCTAGTAACTTAGTAACAACTATGATAACTTCGCTTAGTCAATGTTTGCAGTTTTTAGAGTTCTTTTTGAAATTCTGGTCCAATGAAACATTTATAAACTCAAGCACATACTATTATGAACTCTTTCAAAATTAAATTGGTTTCTCATTCAACTTCTGGGTTGGTTTGTTCCTCGGTTTACCAGAAATAGAAAACCTAATCTTTCTTCTGCTTAAAAATCCATAGAATAAAATAGTGCAATCGCTGTGGAAAACAATTTGACAGTTTTCTAAAAAGTTAAACATAGGCTGGGCATGGTGGCTCACACCTGTAATCCCAGAACTTTGGGAGGCCAAGGGGAGGATCACCTGAGGTCAGGAGTTTGAAACCAGCCTCAGCAACATAGCAAGACCCCACCTCTATGAAAAAAAAGTTAAACATAAATTTACCATACAACTAAGCAATTCCACTCCTAGATATCTACTCAAGAGAAATAAAAATACAAATACTTGTACATAGAAAATGCTTACAGCAACATTATTGAGAAGAGCCAAAAAGTAGAAACCAACTAAATGTTCATCAAATGTTGAATGGATAAACAAAATGAGCATATCCATAAATGAGCTACTGTTCAGCAACAGGAATAAATACTAATACATGCTACAACATGGATGATCCTTAAAACATTATGCTAAGAATCCAGATGCAAAAGGCAACATATTGTATGATTTCATTTAAATGGAATGTCCACAAAAGGCAAATCTTTAGAGACAGAAAGTGGATTAATGGTTGCCTGGGGCTGGAAAGGGGGACTGATCACAAACTGCACGCAGAATGTGGGGTTAATGGAAATGTTCCAAAACTTTATCACGTTGATGGTTGTGAAACTTCACACATTTACTAAAAGTCACCTAATGGTACAATTAAAATGGATGCATTTTATGGTAATGTAGATTATAACCCGATAAAACGATTTAAAACACACATACACAAACATACATACACAAAGATTCCCCATAATGCAGAGAATGAAGTCCAAAATCTCTAGCATGGCATCAAAACCATCTCTAGTTCGCTTCACTATTTCCGGTCCAATGACCTTCATTTACCCCCACATAGTGATGCAGCAGCTCTTCCTCCTCCCCAGAACATGTGGAGCTGTTCACACTTCTGCGCTTTTTTTTCACGCCTTAAAATCCACAGCCCTGTCAGCACCCAGAGAACTTGTCATCCTTCAGTACTCAAATGGTAAATTAAACTTCTCTGAAGCGGTCTATAAGTTGTCTCCATCAAAATGAATTTCTTCCTCATGTGTGGTCCCATGGACTCTTTTATATACATGTATACCATTTTTTGCATTATAATTTTTTGTACAGTGCCACCTCCACTATGTTTTGTTCATCTTGTATTTTTTGAATGGCTAGTATTTGTTGAACATTTAGTCTTCGCAACGCAGTTTTTATATATTCTAGTCTTCACAACAATTCTGTAGGTGAGGTATGACTGCCTCCATTATCCAAATGAAGAAACAGACTCTGGCTGGACCCAGTGGCTCACGCTTATAATCTCAGCACTTTGGGAGGCCGAGGTGGGCGGATCACCTGAGGTCAGGAGTTCGAGACCAGCCTGGCCAACACAGTGAAACCCTGTCTCTATTAAAAATACAAAAATTAGCTGGGTGTGGTGGCCGGCGCCTGTAATCCCAGCTACTCAGGAGGCGGAGGCAGGAGAATTGCTTGAACTCAGGAAGCCAAGGTTGCAGTGAGTCGAGATCCAGCCACTGCACTCCAGTCTGGGTGACAGAGGGAAACTCCGTCTCAAAAAAAAGAAAGAAAGAAATGCTGTCTGCATATCTGCACAGTAACAGACATTGTACTTGTTGAATTTAAGTATTCACAGGCACTGTCTCCTGACTGACCTCCTCCCTTAAATGAATTCCATAGGTTGCCAGGTGAACTTTCCTGAAGCACAGTCAGCCAGTTCTAATTATGTCGTTATGTAAGCTTTTTTGTTTGTTTGTTTCCCAGCATTCCATTTCTTATACAATAAAGTCAAACTTCCTTAGTCTGGTTTATAAGGTCTTCTGTGTTCTGGCTTCAACCAATTTTTTCAACCTCTTTTCCTCTACTACTCTTCAGAGACCTTGCATTCCAGGCAAAAGAAACTACCTATGGTTTCCTATAGCATATTTTTTACATTAACATAATTTCTAACAATATTCTAAATCATTCTAAAATGTCTACCAGGTACAGTTGCTCATACCTGTAATCTCAAGCACTTAGGGAGGCCAAAGTGGGCAGATCACTTGAGGTCAGGAGTTTGAGACCACCCTGCCCAACATGGTTAAGCCCCATCTCTACTAAAAGAATACAAAAATTAGCCAAGTGTGGTGGCTTACACTTGTAGTCTCAGCTACTAGGGAGACTGAGGCAAGAGAACCGTTTGAACCCAGGAGGCAGAGTTTGTAGTGAGCTGAGATTGTGCCACTGCACTCAAGTCTGGGAGAGTCTGTCTTAAAATGAAAAATAAAATGTAGAACATGCTTTCCTAGTAGTACACACTAGATTCTGTTTATGCAATAGGTTTATGCAGTTCCTTGTATTAAACAAAAATTATAAGAGGCCATTGTTTTGAACTTCTGCACTAGACCCCAATAGATGAGACTAAAATCAAAATGGAGTCACCCATGCTCACGAAACTGAAGTATCTGGCCCTCCAAGAAATCAGGAGACAGAGATAACAGGAGAGTTTCAATCTTCAATCAGCAAGATAATGAAGTTTCCTCTGTTTCAGTCCTTACAGCAAAGGGTAACTTGAAGTAACCTCATGTTAACCAATCGGTTATCCTTCTATTGTTCCGTCTGTTTCCAAACTACCAGGAAAGTAATTCTGAAATGTTCAATCTGCTTTTTGTTCTTTGTTTCTGCTTTCTTCAGCCCTTTCTTCTGTCGGTAAAGCCAGCCTCCTCTGTTCCAACTCATTGGGACTCTCATTCCATTTTATGGAATGAAGTGTTGCCTGATTCTAGAATCGCAATAAAGGCAATTGAAATATTTAGATGTGTCAAATTTTTGTCCGTTGACACTTGTGCTGGTCTGTCTAGAATGCTGTTTCTCTTCATTCCATATACCCACATTCTTCAAAAGAGCCCACGTGGCAGGTGCTCAGTGCAGTAACTGACATGTAAGTACTCAATACTATTCAAAGCTGCGTTTTGCCCCTCACACTAGCTATTCCTCTCCCTCTAACCTCAATCTTTTCTATACACCTTTCTTACATAACTTTCTGTTGTATTTATTGTATTACAATAATTATCATTAATAGAATAATTATTGTATTCTATTATTTCCTATTGTATTTAATGTAAATGTCTTACATCCCCAGAGATTCAAAGCACTGGAAAAATCAGTATTCAGTCTTAGTCCTATGTGTACCCAGCACCAAGCACAAAGTACTCTGTTTATGGTCAATAAATCTTTCCATAATGCATGAGAACAAAACTAGTGTTTGAACCAGAATGGTCTCTGGTAGAAACTGACAGCTAAAACTGGACAGAGAGTGGAGCAGAGGTAAAGGAGCACTTCATGAGGCCCTACTACGTGCCAGGTACTATGCAGAGCACAGGTTCCTCCTTTGTTTCATTTATCCTTTCCAAAAAACCGTATGAAGCTGTAGTAACAATTTCATCTCCATTTTACAGATGCGGAGTCTGGATTAGGGAAGTCAGGATACTTGGCTAAGGTCACGACCAAATATGTTCTGGTCTTTCCAGTATTGCACTTGTCGCTTGTCCTCCTTCCAATGTATCAGTCTCCTCCTCTCCCAGAAAAAGGTCGAGGACTTTAGAAAAACACGCAGCCTCCAACCACTTCCGCCTGGCAAGCCCGTTCTCGCCCTTGGCTTCCAGAACTACAAGGTGCGAGCGCGGCTGGGAGGGGAGGAGGGGAGCGGCCGTCAAGACGCAAGGCACCGCCCACTATGCCGCTGGTGACGTCATCACGCAGGGCCGAGGCGGTGCAGCCACGTTCTTTAAATATGGCCTTTCCCCGGCGCGCGCGACTCTGTGAGGAGTGGGGTGGAGCGTGCGTGGTGTGTGGCTGCGGCCTGGGCAAGAGCCGCCGGGGACCATGAGGTGGGCGGAAAGGCTGCGTTGCAGCCGAGACGCGGTTGGGAGGGTGCTGCCGGGCCAGCGGGGATGCTCATGCGGGGGCGGGAGGAGAGAACATGGCGACCGGGTCAGTACTTTTTGCTCCTGGCTGTGCGCGGCTCCTACCCCTGCTTTGCTCGCCCTTTTGCCTGCCTTTCTGGAACCCTTCTTTCCCCTCTCCTTGCGTCCCCTTTCCTTCAGCTGTTCATTTTGCCTTCATCGACTCTTTCCCCCGCCCCACCCCCCAGCTCCACACTGGGTCGAAGTGTGAGAGGTAGATTAAGGGGGAGCCGGTAGGGCCTGTCCGGTGCCGAGAGACCGACTCCTAAATTTGTTTAGGTTCTCACATGTCACTTTATCAGTCTGCCTGAGGTCACAGAGGTAGTATTGAACGTGAAGAGATCGAGCCTGATTTGTATCCCTGATGATGTCTTTAAGTGATCTAGTGAAATGTCACTTAAGTTGACCTCAGTCTCCTCAAATGTGAGGTCCTCTCTGAAAGGCCTAAGATTCCTGATATCGAGGTAGCTTTTGTCATGCAGTGCCTGCCGGAATCTGCCCCATAACCAAGCATGGTCAGGAAAAGAAAAGCAAGATTTATTTTGGCAATAAGGGACTGGAGAACTGAGTTGACTTTCAGTTCCATGCCATCAAGTGGCCTAGTATGTGAACAATGAGAACACCATTCTGTTTCAGCTCTTATTTCCATAGTGAGTGACCTAAGAGTAACACTCCCGGCGTAGGTTAAATGGACACAGACTCATCGTATATCGTTATTGCTGCTCTGCCTCAAAGAACCTTGGGAGCATTCGTCTGTCTGCTGTATTCTGTTTTAGATGCCACAGTCTGTTGAGGGTAGATGTTTAGGGTGAGATTCGTCCTCATCTAACAGCACCTGGCCTAGCCAATCACTTACTTTTGATCTTGGCCTTTTGTTTTTCCTCAGTTGAGTAAATTCTGGAGGGATCCTGCTTTTATTGGAGCATTCGCAGCCAGGAAGCTGTGAACCGTGAACTTGAGTGAAGCCGAAATCTAGGAAGATGAGCTCCAAGATGGTCATAGGTGAACCAGGACTGAACTGGTGAGTTGTAGCCATTTTGTAATCCACTAAAGAGGAGTATAGTGGGGCTGATGGTTGACATAAGAAAATAGATTTCCGGCATAGAGAGATTTGGAGGAAACAGAAAATACAAGTTTAGGGTCTCAGAATTTACCCTATCCTCATCTTCACATACTAAACGCTTGAGTTAGGCTGACTCCACTTCCACTCCTATCATGGAACAGCAGTTCAGCACTCAAATTGTTTTTAGGTATAATTCCCTCAGGTATTTATTGTTGGTCTCCTGTGAAGGAGAGATATTGGAATTTTCTTGTGTCTAAGAACCTTGCCCATTTCCATAAAAGTAATAAAAAAGACTCTCTTTAAGAACAGACATGCTGTTATATTGAAATGTGTATCAAATGATAATATAAATGCATAGACGGTATTTTAGAAGTGTATGAATACTTTGCAAATAGCCAGTTAAATAATATAATAGCTAATACATACACTGTGTTAGTTCATTTTAACTCACGTGTACTGAGCCAACGAAGGAGGATCAAAAGTTACAAATGGTTACAAAGAGTATTAAAATAGTACCTGACTCAAAATATCAAGTGAGGATGTTATTAAGTATTTCTTTATTGCAAACAACACTCCCATCCCCAAGGAGTTCACAATCCCTGAGGCCCTTGACTTTGCTTTTATATGATATGCAGAAACTTAAAAATTTATTGAGTTGGTCACAGATGCAATACCACAACAAGGTAGTAAGAAACTATAGTGGTACATGGCAAAGAAGACGTTCTAATTTTACCATTTCGTTAATACCTTAATTGTAGTTTTTTGGATAAATGCCTTTAAGACCGTTAAAAAGAGAAAAGAGTATGGAGCAAATATGCTAGAATCTTGTATCTGGACGGTATGATAGCCAGAAGTTGCGATTTGATTAGGTAAGAGGTATGCACATTTGCATTCCTTGCCAGTGCTATAAAATATGTGTTCAGATGTAGCACAGATGCACTTATACACCACTGACATTGTGGAACCAAATGTTGTTTAGAACCTTTGCACAATATTGTAGCCCTTGGAATTATCCTTTTCCACAGAATTTTACTGACCTTTGTCCTCCCTGGATTAATGGATTCACTGTTTTAAAATGTTTAATTCCTTCATTCAAAGAGCATTTTTGGATGCCTAACTATATGGAAAGCTTTGAATATTGTATGTTAGTCTCTACATGAATTATGGTGTTACAAATAATCATAATCACCTTTGAGGTGCTTTTTGCAAACCAGTTATCCCATTTGCCATAGTAAACAAAATAGGTAGGATATTTAGTCTTTGTAGTGTCTTTTGGCTCAGGACAATGTTGCATGAAACAAAAATGAGTTGAGAAGTGTTTTCAGCAACTAAATATCTTAATGTTATGTCCTAGAGCCAGAAGTGAGGATAGCCTTTGACAGACCTGTGATGATACTTCAGTCTTTTCTATATTTAACTGTCCAGCTCTGTGACGTTTATTTAATTAGGTCCTAAAGAAAATGCAAGACTGATAATTGGAGCTGGAGAATTTCATCATGGGCCTGGGTTTAAAGCTATTCAGGAAGTAACACTTCCAAGTCCACAGATCTGGTATATGAAATTAAACGTAGTAAAAAGAGATTAGGGGTCGGGGGGTGAAAAGATATGAAATAATAAGTTAAAATTGTGCCGTTATGCGTCTTAGTCTAGCATGAGATTTTGAATTGTCAAATATATGTAAATTACTTTGTTTCACAGGGATATTTCCCCCAAAAATGGCCTCAAGACGTTTTTCTCACGAGAAAATTATAAAGATCATTCCATGGCTCCAAGTTTAAAAGAACTATGTGTTTTATCCAACAGGTAATATGTTTATTTGGTTATTTCCATATTTAATTGTTGCTTTTCTGATAGTTGAAGTTTTATATATATCTCTGGTATTAAACATTCAAATTATAGAAATGGTAAAACTAAAACAACTTTTAACACTTTGGTATTTATCTTTTCAGACCTTCAGTCCTTTCTCCACACATGAACTGCAAAACAGTTTTATGGTATTTTCTAATACTATACTAAACCATTTATTTCAATAATTTTCATACTACTGTACTAATAATATAGTATAATACTATACTAACATTTATACCAATAAATGGTTTAGTATAGTACCAATATTATGCTAGTAATTATTTAGAATAGTAGTAAATAGTATACTACTTATAATATACATACACATAGACACATATGTGTATATAATACAAAATGGGATTATACTAAAAATATTATAAAACTGTTTTTATAGTTATCTGTCATTTTAAGTGATACTTTGAATATCTTTCCATACCCCAACATATAATTCAATCTTAATAATTGTATATTACCTAACTATATAGATTATAGATGTGCTTTTAATTCATTCAGTTAGTCCTGTGTTGCAAAACATTGTGTTCTGGTTTTTGGATTTTTTTTTTGTAATTAAAGACAATATATTGGTGAATTTTTATAGTTATTTCTATAAGATATACTCAGAGAAATTGAATTGTTCAGTCAGACAGTGTGTATGTTTTATATTTTAAAAGATATTGCCAAATTCCTAAAGATTTTTTTTCTCTCTGATATTTAATGACTATTAAGTGGTAATTTGTACTTACTGCTCACCTGCCTATAGTAGCTCGTCTTTTCCTTTTTGATCGACCGTTTCTACTCTGTTGTTGATGAATCTGAAAACCAAGTAATTGAGTTTACTAGAAAAATGTATAAATATACCAAAGGAGGAATTAGGAAACTCCCCCAGGGGAGCGCAACATTTTCTTTTCTTCCTTTCTCCTTTTACAGTGGAGGTCATATCTCCCCATCTTTTCATACCTTCTCAGTTTACTTTTCTGTCAGTTATCCCCTCTTAGTACTCTATCTTTGTTCTCTGCCATTTTCCATCATCTTGATCACTTTTTGGTTTTGGTGTTTGTTTGTTTGTTTGTTTTTTAAGAGACATAGTCTTGCTATGTTCCCCAGGGTGATTTTGAATTCCTAGCCTCAAGTGATTCTCCAATTTGGTCTCCCAAAGTGCAGGGGTTACAGGTGGGAGCCACTCTGCCTGGCCAACTTAATCAGTATTTGAACATGCTCAACTTTTCCTGTTTTAAATAATCTCTGGACTTTACATTTCCTCCCAATTACCTTCTTACCTCTTCTCTCATTTATACTTAGACTCTTTAAAGACTTGTATATGCTCACTGGGAAGAAATGCGGAACAAAATGTTGTAAGACATATCGAAAACAATTAACAAAATAGTAATAGTAAGTCCTTCCCTATCAATAATTACTTTAAATGTAAACTGATTAAACTCTCCAATCAAAGGATAGATTGGCAGAATGGATTTAAAAACAGGACCAAAAGCTTTTCGTTTACTGCACATCCTACTGCACTTGCTGGCATTACAGAAGTGAGCCACCACATCCGGCCCATAGCTGTATTATATTCTGTTGTCGGTTGTTGGTTCTGTTGTTATTTTTAAATTGTCCGTTGTTGATATTTAGCTTGTTTCCATTCCTTTACTTTTAGAAACAGTGAGTGTCCTTTTTACGTGTACTTGTATGAGTAGGACAAACTCCTGTCAGTGGAGGGTATGTATATATATTTATTTTGATAGATATTACCAGATTGCCGTTAAAGCAATAAGGAAAAAAGCGCTTTTTTGATGCCATCAAATGGATGCATTAGTTTACATAAGAACAAGTAGGAGTTATATTAAAGAGACAATTTTAGCCCAGATTCAGTGCCTCACACCTATAATCCCAGCATTTTGTAAGGCTAAGGCTGGAAGATCACTTGAGTCCTGAATTTGAGACCAGCCTGGGCAACAAATTGAGACCCTATGTCCCCAAAAATAATTAGCTGCGTGTGGTGGCACATACCTATAGTCCTAGTTAATCAGGGGGCTAAGGGCTGAGGCACAAGGATCACTTGAGCCCAGGAATTTGAGACTGCAGTGAGCTCTGATTGTGCCACTGTACTCCTGCCTGGGCAACAGAGTGAGATCCTGTCTACAAAAAAAAGAAAAAAATTTTTTAAAAATAAATGTTTTAAAGGGGCAATTTCAGAAGCAACTTTAATCTTGCCAAAGTGCATAGTTAGAATGTCTGTGCTGATGTCAGATGTACAAGGTTAAGGTAAAAGACTCCCTTATGTGTGTACATCTGTGGCTATTTTTTAAAACTCTTTGTTATTCAACTTGTACAGGTTTTTTGAGGATAACTGATTTTTTTGAAACTTACTATTAACTAAATAAAGAATTGCCTTTATTTATTTAGATCAAAAAAGATGCCTACCATTTCTATTTTCCTGGGATTTAGAGAACATACATCATCTTTATCTTTAAAAAAATAAAAATCGGGATTTCCCTCTCTGGGATCCCCTCCCTTAACATCGTGGGAGCTCACTCTACTTCTCTCTCTTTCTCTCTCTGCCTAATAAATCATTCTGTGCAAAAAAAAAAAAACAACAACAACAAAAAAATCATCTCAGGCCATGCATAGTGGCTCATACCAGTAATACCAGCCCTTTAGGAGGCCAGAGAAGCTGAATTGCTTGAGCCCAGGAGTTAAAGACAAGCCTGTGCAGCATGGTGAGACCCTGTCTACAGAAATACAAATAATAGCCAGGTGTGGTGGTTGTGCACCTGAAGTCTCAGCTACTGGGGAGGCTGAGGTGTGAGGATCACCTGAGTCCAGGGAAGTTGAGGCTGCAGTGAGCCAGAATCACTCCACTGCACTCCAGCCTGGGCACCAGAGTGAGACCCTGTCTCACACACATACAAAAAAAAATAATCTTATCTGAGCACAGTAGCTCACTCTATAATCCCAACACTTCGGGAGGCTAGGGGTGAGAGGATCACTTGAGCCCAGGAATTAAAGACCAGCTTAAGCAACATAGCAAGACCTCATCTGTACACATAATTTAAAAGTTATCCAGTGTGGTGGCATGCATGTGTGGTCCCAGCTGCTTGGGAGACTGAGGTAGGCAGATCACTTGGGAGCATCACCTAGGAGATCAAGGCTACAGTGAGCCGTGATCACACCACTGTACTCTTGCCTGGACAACAGAGCAAGACCCCATCTCAAATTTTGAGACTTTATCTCAAAATTTAAAAAAAAAAAAAAAAAGTCTTACTATATTTGAACTCTTGTCTCAGCCTTTCTCTTTTCACACAAAAAATGTTTAGTTTTAATCTTTATCTTGCCACTGCTTCTTCTTTTTTATTTTAGAGTTGGCATCTTGCCGTGTTACCCAGGCTAAACTGAAATTTCTGGGCTTAGGTGATCCTCCTGCCTCAGCCACCTGAATAGTTGGGATTATAGGTGCATGCCAGTGTGCTCAGTTTATTTTAATGGTTCTTTTCAAGTCCACTTCTGTTCAGCATATCCCAGGTGTGGGTTATAACCTGGCTTTGTGAAGGCATTTTGCTGGAAGTTGGGCATATCTAACTCCTAAAATATTTTTTTGTTAGAATATCCTTGTTTTATTTAGATTTCTATAGAGCACAAAATAATTGATTACTATAATTTACCTTGTACTACAGAAAAAGTACACAAGCTATTGATATAATGTTTCTAGTCTTTTTTCCTAACTTTGAAGAATCATTACAGTAATTGTTACAGTAATTACTGTAATAATTCTTAATAACTAATAATTACAACAATTATTATTTCAAGCTTTATTAATTTACAACTGTTTTCTTGTTGAAAACCAAGGCCTTTTGTTCTGTTAATTTCAAGATAAAAAAAAAAAAACTTTCCTTTTGCTCTCTGTGCTCCATAAATGTTTGTAAAATAAAAGGACAAATTGAATAGTGTTTTTAGAAATGAATAATATGAAAAGTTAATTTTGTGTTACTTTTCTTTGAAGCATGAAAAAAAAATTATAGAATATTTGGAAAGTCCCCTAAGAAAATAAAAAAGGATTTTAAAATGCCCCATGAGCCGTTCATGTAGAAATAGCACTGTAAACAATTGCCTTTTTTTTTTTTAATTAAAGTTTCTGGTTGCAGATATTCATAACTCAGTTTTAAGCAAACAAGGGGGAAAATAGCTTTAAATATATAATATATATATATATATTATATATTTAAAGAGAGAGAGAGAAGAGTGCTTTAACATGTTCAATACAGGAAAATAAATCAAACTCAGAAAATACTGGTAGACTTGAAATGGAGACTAGAAGCACCATTTCCAAATGCTACTTTTAAACAAGCCGTCAAACCAGTATTTAAAGTGTAGGAACTTAAAGTTTTAGATTCTGCCCTTTTTTTTTTTTTTTCATAGAAACTGTAAGAAAGGAGAATAGGTAGTTGACAAAATGCAGGGGGAAAACTTCAAACCATCAAGTGAAATAAAATATAATACTCTATACGTGGATAGAGAAACCCTGTCAAATGCTTTTGGTTCGCACCCTGATGAAGATTTTGACAGCACTGCACAGGGAAATGATCTTGATGTGCTACCATTTCATTCTTTGCTGAATGTAGCCAATTTAAACTGCTAGAATTTCTTGACATTCCTACTCTGGCATATCTGAGTCAGCATCTTGTTGCTGCAGCAGCTTAATTAAATTTGCCAGTTTGTGCCACAAGGACAGACATGTTCTCATATTCAGAGAGACAGCTGTGAAGCAGCATTGTTAAGAGTGCAGACACAATTCTGTTAGGTTTGAATAGCTCTCAAGACATTTTCTAGTGAGAAGTCAATTTGCTGTAATACGTTTCTCCCAAGATCAGCAGTTAATATTCATTTTGTTAGCCTAAAATATGCTTATCTTTATTCAGTTATTGGAGAAACTTTAGTAGCTAAGTATGTCTTCTTTTACCTGTATTACTTTCAGACCCAACCTAAGCAGCCTGATTTTAATTTCCAAAATTCTTCTTCCATTCCCTTATCAGCTCTCTTGATTACTTTTTTATCCATTGTTTAGCTCTAAGAGAGTGGTCTTAAATATTTTTGCTTTATTTGGATACCTACATATTTTCTAAAACACTATTGTCATGTTTTGGAATTTTTGCCATATTTATTCTAGTATTATAAAGTTAATGTAAAACAAATTAGTGGTAGGTTTGGATGGAATGTAACTCACCCTTTGTCCAGGCATGGTTCTAATTAGTATTTCTCAGCCATATCAGACTGATACCCTCCCACATTTTATAATAGATATTTATAAGAAGTAAGACACCTCCTTTACTAGCTTAAAATGAAATTAATAGATATAATTTTTAAAAATAACAATATCCTATGCATGTAAATGTGAAATAATTTATTTTTAACATGTAAATTCATAGAGACTACGGTATTATGAGATACAATGAGGTAATGAGCTGCATCCGTTAAAATGAACACAGTTCATTTAAGTTCATTTAAAGTTCTTAAGAGAAAATAAAGCATACCGTAAAATAATCATAGGAAAAATAAAAGAGGATAAAATATACTATTAGGATAAATAATAACAGACTAGACTTACTTGTACCTGCTAAGAGAAAGCCTGAAGGGGACTGTTAAAAGCTATGCAGGATAGTACTGCATATTGCAGACATTGACTATTCCTCACTTCTGAATGTCTTTAATCCCCCCTCTCTTTAGTTATAATCCAGATACACCTACGGGCTTCCTGAATGCCCTGGGGACATTAAAAGTGTCATGATTGAGAACCACTGCTGTGGATATTTTCTCCCCCTTCTCTTTCTCTCCCTTAATCCCTGATCGTGGTGTTCTTAAGATTTTCCTAAGTCACCTATTTGTATGTTCACGTTGGAAACCTAAGTTCTTCTTCATCCCATTGTGTTGATGTACATACCTATGTTTCTTTCTTCTTTATTCACTTGTCTAATGCACTTGATTATAATGTCCTGGACGTCAGAGATGATACCATAATTGGTATTATATTTCCAGTACCTGGCGTCGGCTGGCACGTGGTAGTTATTTGATAAATATTAACAAATGGAGGAATGAAGAATGAATCAGCAGATGTCCATCTTTCTCATTAGTTTCCCTTCCTCTGTAGATTATTGTGTAATTTAGAGCCAAGTTAGAGGAACAGTTACTGTGGTGGAAATTATATTTGTGGAGGCCAAGGAAGTACGGTTTTTGATGCACTTCTAAAGTCTCTTATTTAAAATGTAGATTACAATAACTGAATAGCAAAAATAGAGAAGGATTATGAGTAAGATAAAGAAGTTGTGTTCATATACCTTATTTGGATGATAAGGTGACTTCTTAAAAGCAGGGGTAGTATTTGTGAATCTAAATAACGGAGGAACTCTCTAAAAGAAAAGAAATTTATTTGGGAGTAAAGCATGGCAATGGGAATATGTATGCTGTAGAAAACTATGTGCGTGTTTAGGGAGGTAAAGGAGGACAAAGATTTTTTAAGGAAAAAATTAGGAAGATTGTATGTTTGTTATTAAATAATTATACTTGATCTTTGAAAGATCAGTAACAAAAGTGACACCGATCCGAGGTTGGACAGGCAACTCCTGAGCAGATACCCTTTCAGAAGTATTTTGTTAGCAGAAATTCAAACATGAGAACTCTGTCTTCATGGCCTTCTAATTTCCAAGGTACATATGCAGGATGTTCAGGTTTGTTCCAGATGTAAACGTGTGCCATGGTGGTTTGCTGCACCTGTCAACCCATCACCTAGGTATTAAGCCTTACAAGCATTAGCTATTTTCCCTCATGCTCTCCCACCCTAACCCAATCCCCCGGCAGGCCCCAGTGTGTATTGTTCTCCTCCCAGTGTCCATGTGTTCTCATTGTTCAGCTCCCACTTATAAGTGAGAACGTGTGGTGTTTGATTTTTCTGTTCCTGTGTTAGGTTGCTGAAGATAATGTCTTCCAGCTCCATTCATGTCCCTGCAAAGAACATGATGTTGTTCCTTTTTACGGTTGCATCGTATTCCATGATATCAGGGGTTTTTAAACTTTGATGACTCCATTGTGATTGTTACAACCTTCACACATTTCGTAAACAAATATAGTAATAGGTTCTTAATAGCTACTTACTAGTTTCTCTTCTGGTACGTTTTATTATAGGTATGCCAGGATTTTTCTCTGGCGTCCATGAAAAGCGTAAAGTCATTTCTGTGAATTCAGCCATGTACCAGAGTGATAGAGAATTGTACAAGAGTGATAGAAGATTGTGCAACTTTTCTAAAACCAGTACTGCTTTCATAAAATATGGTGCATAATGTTGGAATGTTCTTAATTTTTTAGATAAGCAGAGGAAACCAGAACATTTAGAATCTCGTTGAATTTTGTTAACCTCAAATTTGTGATTCCATTATATTCTGGGCTTAGTGGCTTTTGTTCACCATATTAACTGCTAAATCTTAGTGATTAATATTTTTAAAAAAGCTCAAATTGTAATAAAATATAAACACAAAGTACCTGCATATGTAATTGGCAAGAATGATTTTCCCATCTTTATTACTGGAAAAAAAAAACTTCTAAATTGAATAAGTATGCCTCTTCTTCTCTATCAGGTAATTGAAGGTAAGTTTGCATTGTGGTCCTATCCCACAGAATACTTAGTCTGCTTTAAATAGCTAAACATCAAAATGCAGGTGGCAGAGTTAGATAATAATCCAGAGTTTACTCTGTTAATCACGCTATATTCTCCCTGGTGATTGAGAATCATGAAGTTCCATGATAGTGAAAAGCACATATTTGTAAATTATATTTTGTTTTCCAGACGTATAGGAGAAAATTTGAATGCCTCAGCAAGTTCTGTAGAAAATGAGCCGGCAGTTAGTTCAGCAACTCAAGCAAAGGAAAAAGTTAAAACCACAATTGGAATGGTTCTTCTTCCAAAACCAAGAGTTCCTTATCCTCGTTTCTCTCGTTTCTCACAGAGAGAGCAGAGGAGTTATGTGGACTTGTTGGTTAAATACGCAAAGATTCCTGCAAATTCCAAAGCTGTTGGAATAAATAAAAATGACTACTTACAGTACTTGGTATGTATTCTATTCTTCAGTTTCAGGAAAAAATATTAAAAACTAGGAAATGTTTTTATCTTAAATTTACATTTATGTTTTTAGGTCCAGTCATCTTTTTTAAAATGGCAAATTTAAGGTGATTAATTGACAGAGAAATGGTGATTTAATTTTTTCATTGGTTCTATTATAGTTCAAGCATTTTGTTCTACTTCTGAGCATGTCTCAAGAAGTTTCCAAATTGTCAATTATATGAATGATGCTGTGCCGAACGTCTTTGTAGCAGAATCTTAGTTCATATCAATGATAGTTTCCATAAGATAAATTCTTAAAAAAATAAAACTGCCAGATCAAAACCTATGCGTGTTTTCAAAGCTTTGATTTGCAGTTACACATACATAAATTGTTCTGGAAAAAGTTTAAACCAGTTTGTTTGTACCTCTATTGTATGACAGGTTTTGAAAAACTATCTTCTCTAATCCTACGTGGGTAAGGTAAAAGAAAATTGAAATCAGATATAAAAAAAGAAAAAACTATCGTCAGTAATATTGGACATTACCTTTTTTGCCTTTAATTTAATATGGGGGAAACGATCTCTTGCTTTACATTAATTTAATTTATGATTACTAATGAAAATAAGTATTTTCTGTGTGTGTATAAGCCATTTTTATTTCTTCTTTTGTAACTCGACTATATTTGCTCATTTTTCTATTGGGATGTTTGTCTTTTTAAAAAAATTTGGGGCTGGGTGCAATGGGTCACGCCTGTAATCCTAGCACTTTAGGATGCTGAACTGAGTGGATCACCTGAGGTCAGGAGTTCCATCTGGACCAGCCTGGCCAACATGGCGAAACCCCTTTTCTACTAAAAATACCAAAAATTAGCCAGGCAAGGTGGTGGGCTCCTGTAATTGCAGCTAATTAGGACACGGAAGTTGCAGTGAGCTGAAATTGTGCCACTGCACTTCAGCCTGGGCAACAGAGGAAGACTCCATCTTAAAAAGTAAATTTTTAAAATAAATAAATAAATAAATTTTGACAGCACTTTATAAAATAAGCTTCTCAATTCCTAAGCATGTATTGTAGTCTTAGTCGTTTGCTTTTCTATTTCTGTGGAGTTTTTAATAGCAGTTTATCATTACTATATAATAACTTTTAAAATCTGCTTTGGATTTGATACTTTAAAGTCTAAATTATTATAGCAATGATAATAATGAGAAGTGATTATTTTTTAATGAAACTTTTTATCCCAAGACATGTCTGCTTTTTTAAAAATCAGGATATGAAAAAACACGTGAACGAAGAAGTTACTGAGTTCCTAAAGTTTTTGCAGAATTCTGCAAAGAAATGTGCACAGGATTATAATATGCTTTCTGATGATGCCCGTCTCTTCACAGAGGTAAACAAAACAAATCACATTTGTGTAAACTGCCAAGTGATAGACAGTAGCGGCATTCTGAAATGTGTGACGATTCTGCCAAAAGCATTTGGAACTGTCAGTGTTACCAATTTAGAAATCGCAGGTCATTTCTTCATTGTGCATTAAAATTGTAGAAAAACTAACGTCTCAAAATTGTGTACTGTAGTATATTTGTATGTATATTTATATTCTTTAACGATCCAACTACTGTATTGTATTACATTTTACTCACATAATAGTTTAAACTGACCCACTTTTTTCCCTTGTGAGAGGATGGTGTTTAAAGGGTTATCCTGGTCCTTAAAAATCTGAATGATTCTTTAAAACTCAGTCACGTGAACTTGTGCTCATTATGTTTGTGGAAACCAACCGCAAAATGATCCATTTCAACTCTGAGTTCATTTTTTGATACTTCACTCATTCATGCAAATTTGTTAGCAAGACCCATATATCATTCCAGCTTGTTCTCTGCCATCATTCACTGAGCCTACAAGAAATTTAAAGTGTGCTACTTAAATAGGCCAGGCGTGGTGTCTCACGTCTGTAATCCCAGCACTTTGGGAGTCCGAGGCGGGTTGATAACCTGAGGTCAGGAGTTCGAGACCAGCCTGGCCAGCATAGTGAAACCCCGCCTCTACTAAAAATACAAAAATTAGCCAGGCGTGGTGGTGGGCATGTGTAATCCCAGCTACTTGGGAGGCTGAGACAGGAGAATCGTTTGAACCTGGGATGTGGAGGTTTGCAGTGAGATAAAATCACGCCGTTGTGCTCCAGCCTGGGTGACAGAATGAGACTCTCCCAGAAAAATAAAAATTAATAAATAAATAAATGAAGTATACTACTTAAATAATAACTATATGTATATATATACACAGACACACACATATATAGTATATGTGTAGTAGAGTTCATCTATAAATATCAGTCTAAATTTAAGCGTTTAAAGCTGGTCACTGTAAACAACAGTGTTAATATATTTAACAGTAGTGAACTCTACACTTAGAAAGGGATAAGATTGTAAATTTTACCATAGTTTGAAAAAAACAAAACTAAGCACTATAAATAGTTGTAGTACAGACAGCAGGGTTATTACACTTTTACTGTTTTTAAAAAACCAGGCTCGGCACAGTGGCTCACACCTATTATTCTAGCACTTTGGGAGGCCAAGGTGGAAGGATTAAGCCCAGTAATTTGAAACCAGCCTGGGCAACATAATGAGATCCTATCTATACAAAAAATTTAAAAATTAGCTGGCATGGTGGCATGTGCCTGCAGTCTTATTCCCACCTACTTCGGAGGCTTGGGTAAGAGGTTCACTTAAGCCAGGAGGTGGAGACTGCAGTGAGCCTTGATTGTGCCACTCGCTGTACTCAGCTTGGATGACAGAATGTGACCCTGTCTCAAAGGAAGAAAAATGAACACTGTAAGGAAGAATATTGTTAATATGAATCAAAAGAATGATTCTTCTAAATAAAAGAATTTGATTTTTATTTTCTTTGAACCTAAATATAATATGTTCAAATGGAATGTCAAATTTTTCTATGTGGAAAAGGAGCTGGCAGCTGTTTTTGTTTTAACCGTGCCTCTGAAAGGACCAGAATGATGTTTTTAATACATGAGTCGTAGTCCACACTGGAGTGCAGTGACACAGTCCTACTTACTACAGCCTTGAATTCTTCGGTTCAAGTGACCTCACCTCAGCCTCCTGAATAGCAAGGACATAGGCATATGTCACTTCACCAAGCTAGTCTCAAAACTCCTGACCTCAAACAGTCCTTCTGCTTCAACCTCTCTAAGTGCTGAGACTATAGCTCATCTTTCTTAGGAAGAGTCTTTATGAAGTTCTTTAGTGCCCTCCATGATCTCTCCTCTGCCTCTGTCCCCCATCCTCAACCTTCCACAGATTGCTTCCTCAGTTATTCTGCTCCCACCTGCTCACTGGCCTTTATGTTTCTTCAATGCTTCAAGCATAGTCCTGCCTTAAGTCCTTTGGCATTTGCTGATTCTATTTTTCTCTCAATCGGTTCCCCAGTTTTCTGCATGGAATAGTGTCTTGATTAGGTCTCTCTGTTCAGATGTCACCTATCAATGAAGATGTCTCATTACTCGATGGAATGTAGAATGACCCTCATTTTTTCCTTTTCTGTGTTTAATTTTTGCTTATTGTCCTTCTCCACATTGTTTTCGTAAAGCAGTACCTTTTTTTAAGTGCTGTTTTGTTCACTGATGTAGTCTTCCAGTGACTAGAATAGTGTTTGGCACACTTAAGTGCTCAGGTGCTCAATGTAAGTATTCCTTAAGTGAGTATAAAACTGCACATTTTAATCAAAGTACATTACTTGGTAGCTAATGATAACTGATAAACATTGTCTTGTTTTTTTTCCATATTGATGTGGCAGCACCTTTTCTCTAAGTTGTGTTTTACGTTCATCTCAAAGATACACTGATATTTTTCTAAGATCTTTTAGTTTTAAAATTTTATGTTATACAATGTCACATACATAGGAAAAAGTATATAGAACAAAATAAAAATAGATGTAACTTAACAGATAATTATATAGTAAGTGTCTATGTAACTCTTATCCAGGTCAAAAAATAAAATAATACCAGTAATCTGGAAGCTCCCTGCATAGTCCTCCTGTATAATAAATAACATTCTCCTTACCTCGAATAGATAATCACTGTCCCAGCTCTGGTGGTGATAAGTTCTGTGCTTTTTGTGTGTATATGGAGGGTGTTAGTTCTATTTCTCTTTTGCCTGATTTTGTTGGGGTTTTTTTTTGTTTTTTTTCAGACAGAGCTCCCCTCTTGGTCCAGGCTAGAGTGCAATGGCATGATCTCGCCCCCTTGCAGCCTCCACCTCCCGTGTTCAAGCTATTCTCCTGCCTCTGCCTCCCAAGTAGCTGGGATTACAGGCACCTGGCACCACACCAGCTAATTTTTGTATTTTTAGTAGAGAGAGAGTTTCACCATGTTGGCCAGGCTGGTGTCAAACTCCTGACCACGGATGATCTACCTGTCTCGGCCTCCCAAAGTGATGGGTTATAGGTGTGAGCCACCATGACTGGCCCGTTTTGCCTGATTTTGAATTTTATGTGAAGAGAATCCTTTTTGGTCTTCCTTCTTTCATTCGGAATTGTGATTTTTAGATTTTTATGTTGTGTGAGTTGTAATTCATTCATTTTCATTTCTATTTTTTCCATTATATGAATAAACTACTATTTATTCTTTTGATCATAACTTGGGTTATTTCCAGTTTGAAGCTATTCTAAGCAATACTCTTAAGAAAATTCTCATGCTTTTCTTTTGGTACACATATGCACACGTTTCTGTTGGATATACAAATGCTCCTTGACTCATGATGGAGTTACATCTTAATAAACCTGTAGTGAATTAAAAATGCATACACCTAACCTATTGAATATCATAGCATGTTTTAGCCTACTCTGAAAGGACTCACACTACTTATATTCACCTACAGTTGGGTATAATCATCTAACACAAAGCGTATTTTATAATAAAGTGTTGAGTGTCTTGTAATTTGTTGAATGCCATACATTGTGACAAAATTGCAATGGTTTGGCATCATAAGAAAGTTGACAAATCATTTAGTGGAACCTTCATAAGTTGAGGACTGTTTGTGTATCTAGGAGTGGAATTACTGGGTCCTGGAGTATACATATCTTCAACTTGAGTAGATTTGGAAATGGTTTTCCAAAGTGGCTATACCATTGTTATGCCAGTTTACATTCTAACCAGCAGTGTTTAAGAGTTCTGTTACTCCACATCTTTTTATTATATATATATATATATATATATATATATACATATATATATACATATATACATATATATATACATACATACACACACACACACACACACATGTGTATATATATATATATGGAGAGAGAGAGGGATTGAACGTGTTTTCATATGCTTCTTGCTCATATTTTCTTGCAAAATGACTGTTCAAGTCTTGCTTTTTTTCTGCCGGATTGTTCATTTTTTCTAATATATAAGATTTTATATTCGAAATACAAAAACTTTATGGGCTATGTGTGTTGCAATTTTTCTCTTTATGTTTTTGAATTTTGTCTTTTTATATTGACAAGTTAAAATTGTATATATTGTATACAGTATGTTTTTAAAATACATATACATTGTAGAAAGGCCAAACCGGGCTAGTTACCATATGCATTACCTCACAAATGTATTTTTTTGTTGTAAGAACACTTCAAATCTACTCTCTTAGCAGTTTTCAAGAACATGATACATTGTAATTAACTATCATCACTGTCTTTTATAATTGATCTCTTTAACTTTTTTCTCAGACCTTAATGAAATTTTGTGTCCTTTGACCAACATTTTCCCCACCACCCAGTGCTCACTGCCTAGGTGCATTCATTCACTGTCTTTTACACAGTTGTAATATTCTGATTGCATAATTGATTCGTTAGAATAATTTTTAAAAGATATGCTTTCCTTTATTTAGTATTGGTTTCCCAGTTCATGTACCTTACCACGTGGCAGAATAAATACTACATTCTTTTCCTTTAAATACCACTTAAAAATTAGCTAGTTTGTTTTTCTCCAATGGTGGCGTGCTTTCTTTTTTAAAAATGTTTTTGAACCATGGAGTTAAACATATGTGTTTCTGTCCACGGCAGTTATTATCCTTTCTAAATCTCAAATAGTATTAACTCACTGAGAGGCTCTTCATATTGGCTTTTCGGTAAGTCTGGTAGTCTTTGAGGCTCGTGTTGTATATTTCCTGCCCTGGCCCTGGAATCAGCCATTTTTTAGAGCCCTTGTTTCTTTTAGTGTGAAATGATACTTTGAAAATACAGTCTGGGCACTATGGATGTTCCTGGGTAGATCATTGTTTCTGAGAATAATTCAGTGAAGTCTTTTGTTGATTGTTTTTAATTGGCTTTTATTTTTATTAAGCCATAAAGTTTCTTTATATAGTCTGAATACAACTCTATTATGTATAGTTTTCTTCCAGTTTGTGATGTATTTTTAAATTTTTTAAATAGTGTCTCTCAAAAAACAGAATTTTAATGGTCTAGTTTATCAAAAATTTTTGTGGTTAGTGATTTCATGTGTTCTAGCACAAAAATATTTGGCTATCCCAAGTGATTCTCGACAGGGTCAGTTTTACTCCTTCATGACCCGCCCCCAGCCCACCTATCCCTAGAACTTTGGCAATGAGACATTTTTGGTTGTTGCAACTGGTGGAATGCTACTAGTGTCTACTGCTTGGAGGCCACAGATGCTGCTAAGCATACTAACTGCTTGTGATGTCCCCCACAACAAGCAATTAGCCAAATGAAAGTGTCAAGGGTGCTTGCATTGAGAAACCCTAATCTCAAGGGCTTACAGTTTTAACTTTTACATGTAAATAAGTCTGTTTTGATTTCAAGTTGATTTTTGTATGAGATGTAAGGATCAAAGTTCATTTTTTTCATAGGAATATCTAGTTCTAGCGTAGTCATTTTCAACTGTGAGAGTAACTTTGCCTCCTAATGGACATTTGGCAATGTGTAGAGATATGTCTGGTTGTTACAGCTTGGTAGGTGTGCTTATGGCATCTAGTGGGCAGAGCCAGAGGTGCTAGTAAATATCCTACAATGTACTGGACAGCCTTACGCTACAAAGAATTATGTGGTTGAAAATATCAGTAATGCCAATGTTGAGAAACTCTTTGTTAGCACAGAATTTGATTAAGAAGACTGTTATTTCCATTGTTAAATTACTTTCCTACCATCATGTGAATCCATTTTTTGACTCTATTTTGTTCCGTTAATCTGTCTGTCTGTCTTGATGCCAAAACAATATGGACTTGATAACTGTAATTTTATACTCTCGAGATCATGGGTTCTTTACATTCTCATGTAGATTTTGCAGTCACCTTGTCCATTTCTACAAAAATCTAGGTGGGATTAAAACAGTGTTCCACTAGATTGCTTTTCTATCTTTTAAAAATAAAATCTGATAATCCCTTTTAATTAGAAAGTTTAGTTATTTATGTCCATTATGATGACCGTATATATTGATTTGTTTGTGCTTTCTGTTTTACTTTTTCTGTGCAATTTTTGTTTGTTTTTTACTCCTTTTGAGGGGATTGATGTGTTTCCTCTTTTCCCCCTCTCTTTTGGTTTGGAATTTATGTGTTTACTTTCTGTTCTCTTAGTGGTTACTTTTGAATTTTTACAGTGAATACTTTCACTATTCAATATCAACTAGTCTCCCAAACAATATAGAAATCATAGGGCATTTTGACTCTCATTACATTCCTCTTGACGTGTATGCTATTTTTGTTATAACACTGTTTCTTTTTTAAACATACCCACATTATTATTTTATGTTTGTTTTGGTTTATCTACAGGTTTGCCAAATTTTGGCCCACCGTTTCTTCTTCTCAAACCTACATTCTGAGATTATTTCATTCTTCTTGAAATCCTGTGTATTCTAGATGTGCCTTTGGTGAAGGTCTCTTGGTGGTGAACAATCTTCATTTTTGTTTATTTGGAAATCTTTTATCTATCTTGTTCTCATTTTAGTAAGTTATTTTATTTCATACACAATTCAAAGTTGGCAGTTAACTTTTTTCCACATTTAAAGATACAATTTTACTTTTTCCTGTTGTTGTTGAAAAATGAGTTGTCTAATTGTCATTTCTTTTAGAGCTTCTGTCTTTCCTCACCAACTGTACTTTAATTTTGGTGTTTTAGAGTTTCATAAAAATATGCTTTTTAATAAAATCCTGCTGGCTGATTGTGTTTATTGTGTCTGTAACCTTTATCAGTTCTGGAAAATTCGCAGCCATTTTCAGTGATTGCTTCTCCTTCATGTTCCCATTTCTCTTCTTAGGATTTCTAAATTTTTCCTAGGCTAGACCTCAGTCTGTCCTCCTTTTCTCTCTTTTTTAAATTGTGGTGAAGTATACATAATAAAATTTACCATTTTCACCATTTAAATGTATAGTTCAATGACGTTAAATACATTTACATAATACATTTACATTGTTGTGCAACGGTCGCCACCATCCATCTCCAGAACTTTTCATCTTCCTAAACTGAAACTGAGTACCCGTTCAATAGTAGCTCCCTGTTCCATCTTCCCCCCAATTCCTGGCAACCACATTCTGTTTCTGTCTGTATGAATTTCAGTACTCTAGGTTCCCCGTATAAGTGAAAACATACAGTGTCTTGTCTTTAAGTGGAAACGTACGGTATCTGTCTTTTTGTGACTGGCTTATTTCATTTACCATAATGTCCTCAAGATTTGTCCAAGTAGTATCCCATTGTGTATATATATTACATTTTGTTCATCTGTTCATCAGTGGATGAAAACACTAGTTGCTTCCACCTTTTGGCTGTTGTGAATAATGCTGTTAGAAACATAAGTGTACATATATCTGTTCAAATCCATGCATAAATGTAGAAGTCTTATGTTTAAGACCCCACCTGGTCTTAGAACTGGTTGAGGAGTTTGCCCCCAAGCCACCTCACCTTTCATAGTTTTTCTTACTGTTCACTGCTCTAGTTTCTTCTCTTTGTGTTTGAGGCTATCAATTGATTGTTCTCGCATCTTTTCCTTGCTTTTCACCAAGCCCAGAAATATTTTTCCTTTCTGGCCCAAAATAAAATTTTGGGAGCATAGTCTTTTTCACCTGTTTTTATTATGATAGATGTGTATTGTATAAATGCATGTGCTTTTGGTATATTTAATTCTTAAGATATTTTGAGTATTAGACAGTAATAGCATTCAGTAGATGAGTGATGGGGAACAGCCTGAATCTTTAACCTCCTGTGTTCAGTTATTTTTCAAAGAAAAATAAATTATTAGTGTAAAACATTTTTGTACTACGTAAGCTAGATTATCCTTTAGTTAACTGAATGCCTACCAATTGCAAAATACTTTTGATAATTGTATAATATATCAGAGTACAGGTGTAAAACTGTCTTAGATTTTCCTTTGATTCTCTTGCTGTAGTTACTGAATTAAGTGAAATTCAGTTAAAAACTCTGTAACATCCTCCACAGTTATACCAGGAATGATGTGACAATGAGTGTCTAACCAGAATAGTCTCTATTTCACGTAGTTCTTATGTATTGCCTTCCTTTACATATTCAAGTTCTTGTAATAATTGCCACAGGAAGGGAACGTTAGAAGTGAAAGTTAACTAATAGTACAAATAAGGAGCAAAGATATTTTGTAGATATGTGTTTGCAGTAGACTCAGAAATTTTAAAACGTTTCCATATTAGTCCACATCTGCATTAGTTGCAAATGATACTGTGAATTAAATATAGTTGCAAATGATACTGTGAATTAAATATCAAGGTCTGCCTTGAAAAGCATAGATGGAGACAGAAAATGTGACAGATAACAGGGAGTGGGAGTGGGGATTAGAAGAGGGGAGAAGGGGTTCTGAAACTATAGATGAGCAGATACACTGGAGTAAAGTTACTGATTTCTAACTTGACACATTTTACAAACGTGAAGGGAGAGGGGACATAGATATATGATAAAGCTAGTATATAAAGATGCTAAGAGGTTTTTTTTCACCTAAAATAATTCTGAGACATTAAGATAAAGTTCATTGACAGAAGAAGAAAAAATATGTATCTTAGAAGATAATGTATCTGTGTGTTTTAATCATAAACAACTGTCCCCACCTTCAACAGCTAAGCATCTCTAAATTGTTTATGTATTATCACAAGTGGCACATATTCTTCTCACAAGCAGCTGTGAATTTTATTTATTTACTGATTACATTTCCTGATAAGTCTTTAATATTTTGAAAATAGTTTGGAGAAAAAAATAAGCACTCCATCATTTGAATTAGTTATAACATTTCTCATTGATTTTTTTTTAGATTATAGATTAGAATGACCTGTAAGATAACTACTTCATTAATTCATTGTGCTTGGGAATGTTTTTAGAGTATACTACTTAATTTCTAATTATTCATGTAACTGCTTTTATTATAGTAAAGCATATTGAAATTTTTATGTGGCTTTCTTTAACAGTTCTTAAATAGCGTGGAAAATGTGTTTGTTCTCTAACTTTAAATTTTAATGAGACTGCTAATTTTGGTATTATTAAATATCGATATTTTAAGTATCTGGGTTAAAAATAAATTATGAAAACAAAGAATATACAATGTAAGTAATCTTAGAAGCTTGATTAATGAAATCAAGCTAGTTTTTGCAATGAACAATTAGACAATCACACGTAACTAAAAATTTCCTTTTTGCATTATTAGAGAAATACAGTACAAATGAATTTTTCTTAATTTCTCTTTCCCAGAAAATTTTAAGAGCTTGCATTGAACAAGTGAAAAAGTATTCAGAATTCTATACTCTCCATGAAGTCACCAGCTTAATGGGATTCTTCCCATTCAGAGTAGAGATGGGATTAAAGTTGGAAAAAACTCTTCTTGCATTGGTAAGGTTTATTATCTGAAGATACAAGCTTTTCTTTTTGTCTGAAATATCATGTGTGTGTATGCCTGTATTTTTTTGTTTGTTTGTTTGTTTGTTTGTTTTGAGACAGAGTCTAGCTCTTGTCGCTTGGAGTACAGTGGTATGATTTCAGCTCACTGCAACTTCAGCCTCCCAGGTTCAAGTGATTCTCCTGCCTCAGCCTCCTGAGTAGCTGGGATTATAGGGACCCACCACCATGCCCGGCCAATTTTTGTATTTTTAGTAGAAACGGAGATTTTACCATGTTGGCCAGGCTGGTCTCGAACTCCTGACCTCAAGTGATCCATCTGCCTCAGCTTCCCAAAGTGCTGGGATTACAGGAGTGAGCAACTGTGCCCAGCTCATGTATATTTTACATAGGTATTATATTTAAACTTTAAGCAATTATTAGATAACTTTTTAAATATGTAATATAAATCTGTGTCCCTTTATTTTTATTTTATGGATACAAATGCTTGATATTTTTAATAATTCCACTACTAACGTTGTTCCTTGATATTCTTTTCTTATCACCCATCTAAATGCCCCTGAATACAAGCAGGAAACCCCCTTTTTTTAATGCAGTTTTATTCATAAACATATTAGAAATAAGTGTGTGGAGAGGATATTTTGGAGTTTCTATTGTCCCCTGTTATGATTTATATCTCCTAAAAGAAGAGGATAGACTTTAAAGTGATTGGAAAAATTCTACAAAGCTGTCTTGGCATGGTGACTCACAGACAGAATGAGCACTTTGGGAGGCCAAGGCAGGCAGATCACTTGAAGTCAGGTGTTTGAGACCAACCTGGCCAACATGGCAAAACCTTGTTTCTACTAAAAATACAACAATTAGCTGGGTGTGCTGGCACACGCCTGTTATCCCAGCTATTCGGGAGGATGAGGTGAGAGGATTGCTTGAACCTAGGAGGCAGAGGTTGTAGTGATCTGCGATCGCACCACTGCACCCCAGCCTATGTGACAGAGCGAGTCTTAGTCTTAAAAACAAAACAAAACCAAAAACAAACACTGGTAGTGCTTGTCAAGCAATAACATGAATATCTTGGCATAAAGTTTCTAAATCTGATGTTTGCATTAGTAGAATGATAAATTTCATATGATGAAAGATACTTTTCTTAGAAAAAAATATCAAGATTTTTGCAGTAAAATGATTAATTATTTTCATATTTAGGGCAGTGTAAAATATGTCAAAACAGTGTTTCCCTCAATGCCTGTGAAGTTGCAGCTCTCAAGAGATGATCTAGCTACCATTGAAACGCCAGAACAAACAGCTGAAGCTATGCATTATGTAAGTACCAAGGCAACGTTGGATCTTCCTAAATGATCTTTTATATCTCACAGAATACATCTAACCTGATTGTTCTAAAGTACCCTTTCTGACTTTCTTCGTCTTTTACTTTATTAAAGAAAGTTTCAGTAAGCATAACCAAGTAACACATTACTTGTTGTTTTTCAGGATATTAGTAAAGATCCAAATGCAGAGAAGCTTGTTTCAAGATACCACCCTCAGATAGCTATAACTAGTCAATCTTTATTTACCTTATTAAATAATCATGGACCGACATACAAGGAACAGTGGGAAATTCCAGTGTTTATTCAAGTAATACCTGTTGCAGGTTTGTGATTTGCTATGTTAAATATTGCTTTCAAAAGAGAGAGGTTGGATGGCATGTTCTCACTCACAAATGGAAGTTGAACAATGAGAACACATGGACACAGGGAGGGAAACAACACAGATGGGAGCCTGTTGCGGGGTCAGAGCGAGTGGAGGGAGAACATTGGGGCAAATACCTAATACATGCAGGGCTTAACACCTGGATGATGGGTTAATAGAAGCAGTAAACCACCATGACACATGTACACTTATGTAACAAACCTGCACATTCTGCACGTGTATCCCAGAACTTAAGAAAAGGTTAGAAATGTTTGATTTCAGCTGTGTAAATATAGGGGGTCATTTATCAGGTATCAAAGTACTGATTTAAGGAGGATATAAGTTTGACACTTACATTCAGTAAAACTTTTTCATATATAAAGTTACTGTAGGCTCAACACTATTAAATGAATTAATTAGGTCTATAACACCTATAGTTGTGTTTAAGGGTGAGAGAAAGTAATGACGTAGGGTGGCCAAGGAATTCATGAAATGGTCAGGTTGCTCTTTCACTGAAATGAAAGGAATGTGTTTTTTCAATAGACAACCTCAAATGGGTGAGTTTCCATGACTTACTAACTTGTCTGTTATTGAAATTTGGAATTACAGTAAGTCTGTAAATATAAGCAATAATTTTGTTGTCTGTCTTTTGACAACAAAATTAATATTTGCATATTTCTGTATTCAAAAAATTATTTTCCTTACTGTTTTGATTCATATTTTATTTTTAAATATCTTCCAGAATTAATATTATTATATGTCACAGCATAAATACAGTAATGAAAGACTATGTCTAATGAAACAAAACTACAAATTAGAATTAAATGTAACATATTCTCTGTGGTGAAGATTTCATCACTTTTTGCAAGTTCCTGTAAGAGCTGAGTAATGATGACAATAAGAATGTAACAGTAAGAAACATTGTTAAAAAGATGTTTTTCTCCTGCCAGTTAAATTTTCTTGCCCTTAGATTTGGAAAGGACTTTAATATCTTCTAGTCTAAGCGTAGCAAATATATGGGACATATGCTGCCATTTTTCTGGTGTCTCTTCGGTGATCCTAATGTTATACATCCTGTTTTTTTAAAAAATATATCACTGTTAGATACTAATTACCTCTTTTCTTTGGTTTCTGTTTTAAGGTTCAAAACCAGTTAAAGTAATATATATTAATTCACCACTTCCCCAGAAGAAAATGACTGTGAGAGAGAGAAATCATATCTTTCATGAAGTTCCATTAAAATTTATGATGTCCAAAAACACATCTGTTCCAGTCTCTACAGTCTTTATGGACAAACCTGAAGAGTTTATAGCTGAAATGGACGTATGTAATGCTTTTTTTTTTTTTTTCCTTAGGGGAATGTACTTGTTTATCCTTTTGGAGCTTAGAGTTTTACTGCAAATCCCTCAACCTAGTAGCTAAAAATGCAGGCTTTAGATTCCAACTTAAATTGAATTTCAAGTCTAGCTAGATTTTAGGCAACTAACTTAACCTCCCTCAGCCTCAGTTTTCTCTTTTCATACATGAAAGGTGGTAATACCTACTTGACAAGGTTATTATGAGGGTTAAGTTTGATATTTTATGTTAAAGGCTGAGCACAGTTTTTAGTAATGTATGTAGTGAACACTCAGTAATGATGGTGAATATGAGATTTTGTTTCATTGGTCTCATTCGTATTCAGGAGTTTTATTTTTTTTGAGATGGAGCCTCTCTCTGTCACCCAGGCTGGGGTGCAGTGGCATGATCTCTGCTCACTGCAACCTCCACTTCCTGGGTTCAAGTGATGCTCCCGCCTGAGACTCCTGAGTAGCTGAAATTACAGGTGTGCGCCACCACACCCAAATAACTTTTTGTATTCTTAGTAGAGGCGGGATTTTGCCCTGTTGGCCTGGCTGGTATCAAACTCCTGACCTCAGGTTATCCACCTGCGTCAGCCACCCAAAGCACTGGGATTACAGGGATAAGCCACTGCACCCAACCCATATCCAAGAGTTTTTAAGTGTGAAAAGGAACAGGTGAGTTTAATTTGATTGGTACAGAAAGTATTTGGCCAGATTGTTAATCTTCAGTATACTTAGTAGCTATGTGACCTTGAGTAGATTACATAATATCTCTGTGTCTAGTGTGCTTATCTGTAAAATGGACATAATGATACTACCTAACTCAAAGGATTGTTTAGGTTTAAATGAATTCATACATGTAAAACATTTAGAGTAACACTTGGCACTCTGTAAATATTAGCTTTTATTATTCTGTGTTTTAAAGTATTTTTTCCACGATTTTTAAATACACTGTTTATAGAAAACTTGATTCATTCATTCCATAAGTTTATATTGAGTAGATACTATTCCATGTGAAGACGCAGCAGTGAATAAAAACAAAACCTGTTTTCTCTCAGAGCTTACATTAGTGGCAGAGGGCCCAGATACAGCAGTAAAGCAGGTTATGGTAAATGCTGTGCGGAAAAATAGAGTAGTTTAAGGGGAAATAGAGAGATGGGTGGGGAAGGGGTCATATTATATTCACGATCAAGAAGGCTTTTTTGAGGACAGGAAATGTGAACAGAGACTTGAGTAAAATGAGAAAGCAAACAAAATTTTTAAAATAAAATATAAAAATGTTTTTCTTATACCTAAGAGCTCATACAATTTTAAGGATATTGGCCTTTTGTTTTTTATATTTGTTTGTTTTCCTCTTTGCCATTTGCCTTTTAATATTTTTATGATATACATATCATAAAGCACTTTTAACTTATGTTTTCTTTTTATACATTTTACTTTTAAAAATCTGCCTTAAACTTATATTGAGGTGAATGTCAGGCAGTAACAAGTGGCTGTAAAGAAACATGAGATAGATTAAGAGGGATAAAAAATGACAATGACTTCTTTCAGTAATGGGTAAGCCAGGTAATATGGACCCTCCTTTTATTGATGACAACTAAAAAAGCTGGACAAATGTTAAACTGTCTTTCTTAAAAGCATCAGAAAGCTAACAAGATAGTGAGGAATTGTAGGGATGAGGTATTGAAGAGGCGGGAATCCCATAAGGTAAGCCTGTTACTTAGGGTCATTTTTGCGTTAGATTGTATCTGCCCGTTCTGAAGAGGTAATTAAGAAAATGAACTGTGCTTTCGGCAGCATCACAGTACGGGGGGTTAAAAGGAAACCGTTTTCCACTGAGGGCCTGGACCCCAGAGGTGCTGCACCTTAGGAGTCAGGGTGAACCAAAAGTAAAAGAGCTTTCTCTGAGATTGTAGCCTGAGTTTTCGGGCCCTGAACTTAGAGTAAAATGCTTTTTCTGGATTGCCAATGTCTCTAAACACCTAGCAAAAGCAAGTAAAAATAATCCTTAGGGGAAGATAATGCATTTTTTTAACTTCAAATTATTATACTTCTTAATGTCTATTAGTTTAATTTTTGTGGCTTAGTATTCTGTAAGTATTTTGATTTCTGTAGTCCAACAATTTGGAATGTTTTTAAATTTCCGAGTGCTTGAGTTTATTGTTTGTTTAAATTTTTTAAATGATCTCTAATTTTAGTTCTTCTGAACATAGAGCAAGACTTGATCAGATTCTGCTTTGGTCTGTATTGCAGTTTTCTTTGTATATTAATTTATAGTCTATTTTTTGAAATGCCCTTTGGATTCTTGGGAAGAGAAAAAGCTTATCTTTGTAGTCTGTTTACATATTTATTTTCAATCTTTTATATGTATTGACATCTTTTAATATTATTCATACCTCCTGTGTTCCTTTTTATTTTTTACTTAGAGATAGTATATCATTGACCAAGTATAATTGTGTTTCTGTCAAATTTTTCTTTTATTTTTCAGTTTGACTGTGTATTTTGACGTCATTACTTGACATGTCACAATTCATGACCATTATCTATTTATCATGGATTTTCTCTGTTTTCAAACTAGCATTTCTCCCCTTTCTATCTAACACTTTTTACTTTGAATTCTTCTTTGTCTAACACATTACTGTTCTTCCTCTTTTTGTATCTTGATGGCATCTCTTGTTGTTTTGTTTTTCAACCTTTTTGTGTAGGAATGCCTCACGTAAGCAGCATATAGCTTAATTTTTCTTTTTTACCAAATTTCTTAGTCTTTTAGTAGGAATTACCATTCACTAGCTACCATTCACGGAGAGGCTACTTATTAAGTGCCTGGCACAAAGCCAAGAGATTCTCTATATATAATTTCTCATTTAATCTTTAGAACAAATCCAAGAAGATGCCCCTACTTTACCTGTTTTAGAGATGAGGCAGTTCAGGTTCAGAGAGGTTAAGTAACTTACATGAGTTGATCTTTCTTACTTACTACCTGATGACCGTTAGAATCTTTCTCTTAAATCCTGAACTGTAAGGCTAGTAGGTGTACATAACCAATTACCAAATTTCAATGGTATTAAAGTGCTCCGTCAAATTGAAGAGAGATCTTCTGGTGCTTGTCTCCTTGTGGAGGGGAAAGTGTATTCCTGAATAAGTTAAAACTATGTGTAGTTTTTCCATTACTGAAACAGTACATGAAAAATAACATTTATGACTTCATGTCTCAGAATACGGTAAACCATCTTGTGTCCATTTCTGCCCCATGTTTTATTCCCTGAGTAGTTGTGGAAATAAAGTGACCGGTTGATATTAAGGATGCACCAGAAGCTGGTAACACATCGGCCACATTAGAAAGCAGCATCCTCACAGTGACAGAGGGACTTTCCTCCTGATCAGCTAAGACCGAGTGTCTCTGCAAAGGGTTTATGGAGTAGACATAAATGAAACTCTGCCTCCTTGTTTGGCCCTACGTTTCTTCTTTGTGGTCTTGTCCATTTTTTGACGACTAGTTGAAATTCCTCTTGAAATGTGGTAGATTGTAAATATTTCATTTCCTGTGCTGTTACAACTTGGCAAATTTGCCTGTTACCACAAACTTTTTTTTTTTTTTTGAGATGGAGTCTCGCATTTTGGCCTGGGCTGGAGTGTAGTCACACAGTCTCAGATCACTGCAGCCTCCGGCTTCCGGATTCAAGTGATTCTCCTGCCTCAGCCTCCCGAGCAGCTAGGATTACAGGCGCCTGCCACCATGCCTGGCTAATTTTTTCGTATTTTTATTTAGTAGAGGTGCAGTTTCACCATGTTGGCCAGGCTGGTCTCAAACTCCTGACCTTGCGATTCGCCTGCCTCAGCCTCCCAAAGTGCTGGGATTACAGGCGTGGCCTCTGTGCCCGGCATCACAAACATTTCAGTGGGAAGGTAAGGTTAAAGAGTTGGTAGTAGGTTGTTGCCGTCTTAAGGAAGAATCTTTTACAACCATTAGACCTTCCTTTCTCCTTTAAAAGAACATGAAGTATGTATGAGAGGGATAGGGATATTAAGAGATAGATAGGTTGGCTTGAAATTTTTACTAATACTTTACCAATTTATTTACTTAAGATCTCCTGTGAAGTCAATGAGTGCCGAAAAATTGAGACTCTTGAAAACTCGTATCTGGATTTTGATGATGATGTCACAGAACTTGAAACTTTTGGAGTAACCACCACTAAAGCATCAAAGTCACCAAGTCCAGCAAGTACTTCCACAGTACCTAATATGACAGATGCTCCTACAGCCCCCAAAGCAGGAACTACACCTGTGGCCCCAAGTGCACCAGACATTTCTGCTAATTCTAGAAGTTTATCTCAGATTCTCATAGAACAGTTGCAAAAGGAGAAGCAGCTTGTCACTGGTGTGGATGGTGGCCCTGAAGAGTGTAAAAATAAAGATGATCAGGGATTTGAATCATGTGGTGAAAAGGTATCAAATTCTGACAAGTCTTTGATGCAAGATAGTGACTTGAAAACATCTGATGCCTTACAGTTAGAAAATTCTCAGGAAATTGAAACTTCTAATAAAAATGATATGACTGTAGATACGGTACATGCTGATGATGAAAGAACCAATGTTCTGGAAAACCTAGATACCTCAAAGGAAAAAACAGTTAGATCCGAAGCAGCTAAAACTGAAGATACAGATCTCTGCAGCAGTGATACGGATGAGGAGTGTTTAATCATTGATACAGAGTGTGAAAATAATAGTGATGGAAAGACAGCTGTTGTGGGTTCTAACTTAAGTTCTAAACCAGCTAGTCCAAATTCTTCCTCAGGACTGGCTTCTGTAGGAAACCAGACTAATACTGCTTGCAGTCCTGAAGAGTCATGTGTTTTAAAAAAACCTATCAAACGAGTATATAAAAAATTTGATCCAGTTGGAGAGATTTTAAAAATGCAGGATGAGCTCTTAAAGCCAATTTCCAGAAAAGTACCCGAATTGCCCTTAATGAATTTAGAAAATTCTAAACAGCCTTCTGTTTCTGAGCAATTGTCTGTTCCTTCAGACGCTTCTAGTTGGCCGAAACCTGGATGGCCTTCTACATTTCAAAAGCCAAAAGGACGTAAGTAAATATTTACAAAGAGCTTACACTGCTTTACTTGTTCTTTTTCCTCAGTTTTTTTCCCCCTCATTCTTTTACTTTGTTATAACCCGTTTTGTAATTGTCACACCGTCATTGATATTTCATTTTTTCTATCTGTTGATCAGTATTTCAGCTTCCAAAATGTCATCTGTATTATGTACACAAAAGTGTATGGGCCTTGTAACTTGTGTTTGTGTAACATGCACAATGACTGCTAAGCTCTGGGTAATACAGTTTGTCAAACTGATGAAGGCTAAGTGCATCCAGAATAATCATAAACATTGATTGATTTAAAATTTATTTATACTTGATGCTGGACTGCAGTTTTATAAAATCTGCTCCTCAGCTCTGCCTGTTTTAGGAATAACATTACTTTTTAAACTCTTTTTTTTTTTCCTTACATGGTGTGCTGTCTCGTGAATTTATACTTTGCCTAGAGTTAGTGAAGCCTAGAAGGAGAAGAACCTTAAAGCTTGGATTTCAGCTCTTACTGCAGTTCCAGTAAGAGTAAACAGAAATGGCAATAGTATGAGGGTCCATTAGGCAGAGAAGTAGATATTTAAAGATGATAGAAGTTTAAAAATAGTTCATTGAATTGTTGAATCCTCTATTATAACGGGTAAAGAGATAATATATTTTTAAAATGAGAAACATTATTTTTAAAGGGTTACCATATGAACTTCAGGACTATGTTGAAGATACGTCGGAATACCTAGCTCCTCAGCAAGGAAATTTTGTTTATAAGTTATTTAGCCTGCAAGACCTGTTATTACTCGTGCGCTGCAGTGTCCAGAGGATAGAGACAAGACCACGTTCTAAAAAACGGAAGAAAATCAGAAGAGTAAGTTGTTATTTGCAGAGTTAGACTGTGATCACATAAATAATCAACAAATATTTAACCTGGTATTACTATGAAGTTTAAAATGTTGAGCACTCGTATCTTCAGGTTGAGTTTTGTTTTGTTTTGTTTTTTACTAAAATGCTGAGATCAAGTTAAGTGTTTGTATAAAGTAGCCATAAATGTTAGTAACATACATTCATGGAATATACAGATTGAGCAGCTCCAGTCCAAAATCCAGAATGCTCCAAAGTTCGAAAGCTTTTGAGCTCCAATATGATACCACAAGTGGAAAATTCCACACATGACCTCATATAATGGGTCACAGTCCAAACTCCAGTCAAAATTTTGTTTCATGTGTAAAATTATTTAATATATTGGATAAGATTAAGCTCAGGCTATATGCATATGGTGTATGGGAAACATAAATGAAATTTGTGTTTAGACTTGAGTCCTGTCCCCAAGATACCTCATTTTATATATGTAAATGTTTCAAAATCCAGAAAAAATCCGAAATCTGAAGCACTTCTGGTCCCAAGCATTATAGATAAGGGATACTCCACCTGTATAAACCTTATTTAAAAACTGCATCATCATATATTACATCTAGGTTGGCATATATAGTCCCGTTTTCTCTGAGAATTTGGATTTTCATTATTACATGTGAGCTCGAGCTCTTTTCTCTCCTTCTTTGGGGCTCTTTTTGGCCTACTTTAGAAGTCCACGTAGAACTTTTGAAAGATGGCATTTCACACACATTTAAGGTCTTTCCAGGATTGTTAGAAGACTAAGTCTCTTCCTTTCTTTTTCTCCCTGTTGTTTCTTTGGGGTTTGATGTAAGTATTTTCCTCAGGAAAAAAACGTATTGCTGCAATTTGAGTAATTATTTCTTTCAATAATTTTCCACATTTCAAATTCTCTTTCAGATTTGTTTGCATTTTTTGTGTGTGTGTATCACTACTGAATTCTGGTAAATAGAATCTTCTATATTATAACTGAGTATGTAATATTAAAATGTGTTTCTTTTAATTTTTCTTGAGAGTTTTTTCCGTTGTATATATTTTTCATAGTATACATTTTAAAAAAAAGGTTTTGGTGTCTCTGTCTCTTGTTATCTAACCCATTACCCAATAAGAATCATCACTGACAACTTTGAAGTCAGTGTGTTTTGAGATAGGGATCAGGTGAATCCAGACTAGTGATGTTCTAGTATTGATCCTTGTGGAATGCTTCCTGACTGCTGTATCATATTAAAGAATAAATGGATTTCCAAAAGTAACCAGCCTTTTCACAATGCTAATAACAGCAGCGTGAAGGTGTGACTACTGTGACAAACTCTAAGACTAACCCATCCAGATCCAGGATGTACACTTTGTCCTCTCAAATCCGGTAGACTCGGTGGACCTTGTGCTTGATAACATTTTTTTGTTTTGTTAAATAGAAGGAAGATTACAAATAAATTATTAAATTCCTAAATTATTAAACTTCTCATTCACATAATTTAATTTTTATCATTGATTCAAACTCAACATTTTAAAAACCAAATGGTTTTGAATTAAAACCAACATGATGCCACAAGTAGAAAATTCCACACATGACCTCACATGATGCGTCACAGTCCAAACTCCAATCAGAATTTTGTTTCATGGTTTTATAAAGTTTATACAGGTGAAGTAGCCCTTATCTATAAATTCCTTAGTTATAAACCAAAACCATTAGGTTTTAGTGCTCTTTACAAGAGAAACTCAAGGAATGCCAAAATTTTGTAGGTTTGATTGTCTCCTAGATAAATGCTAACATCCTGTAAATTAAAAGATTTTACTTTATCTGCTAATTTTTCCTGCCTCATATATTTTAACTAATAAATTTAATAGCCATAAGCTTGAACATCTTGAATACATACAGTATCAGTCCTATAGATTATATTTTCAAGGGTTTATTTCTTTAATTCTTCCTTGCTTTTTCTCTGATATATTTTAGGACTACCTCATTTCTTTCACTTCCTACTCTGTGAACCCATACCACTTTGTATTTCTTTTTCAGCTTACAGCACTTAGAAATTGTTGATTGCTGATATCTCTTAAGTAAGAATAGCCTAGGGAAATTTTGGATACCAGTTTAATTCTTGAACAAGACAGCTTGGTAAGGACATTGTAATTCACTTGACTAAGGTGAAATTTATAAATTTCAAGACATAAATTTATAGGATAAAATTCATTATCGAAATATATCAATAGTCACACCCTAAAGGATATCTAAATAGAAGCCTCATATTTCTGATTGTGTCAAACTCAGAATAAAATTTTAAAATTTTCAGTGCATGTTTATATTGCCCCTGATATTATATGTAGTAGTTTAGTACACATGGTTTAAACCTCTTAATAAATGTATGCTCCTTGGAATCATGTCCTATTCATCTCTGTTTTTCCAAAATATTTTATCCTATGGAAACTCAATAAATAGGCACTGAGTAGGTGAGGAAAATGTAGAGAGGTTGGTATTGTTGAGTAAGGGAACTTTAGGGATATTGAGGCACCGGTTTGAAAATGTTGTAAATGGTGCTATTTAAACTAATTAGGTAAAAGTACATCCCCCATTAGTATTTCCTACCTAAAAACCAACTTGCTTAGATAGAGCTTTGAAATACTTAAAAGTCTCTTCAACCTTTGATGTCCAAGAACCTCATCTCTTTGTTTTTTCTCGGTTCTTCAATTACTTTATTCTAGTTGAGATTTTAGTTTCCAGTGTCATTTATGTTTCCTCACCAAAACGCTGCTTAATGAGAGTTACACTTTAAAGAACTTAAAACATCAGCCAGTCTTAAATGGTGGAATAAAATAAAGAGGCTAGGTGCAGTGGCTCACACCTGTAATTCCAGCGCTTTCAGAGGCTGAGGTGGGTGGATCACCTGAGGTCAGGAGTTCGAGACCAGCCTGGCCAAGGAGGCAAAACTCCATCTCTACTAAAAAAATTAAAAACTTAGCCAGGTATGGTTGCACGCCAGTAATCCCAGCTGCTCGGGAGACCGAGGCAGAAGAATCACTGGAAGCTGGGAGGTGGAGCTGGCAGTAAGCTGAGATTGTGGCAGTGAGCTGAGATTGTGCCATTGCACTCCAGCCTGGACGACAGGAGCGAAACTCCATCTCAAAAAAGTAATAAAGAGGCTAATTTGGACCACAAGATAAAATTGAATCAGTGCCAAATTAAATACATGATTACGAAATCCATACCCAGGAACTGTGGATGATTTCATAATATGTATTATTATTATTTGTCTCAGTTAACCGAGTATCCTGAGTGCCTTATGTGAAAAATTGGAAGAGAACCAAGAAAAGCTTTTACTTGGGGAGCCACTTATCAAGGGAAGAAAATTGTAAATTTTATAGAATGAAAATTTTTATTTTCCTTAAATTTTTACTTCAGTTTTGGGACACTAAGGAAAGATGAAATGTTCAGGCCTCTTTTTCCCCCTGCTTCCTGGAGATGGCAGTAGAATACGTATAGAAATTAAAACTGGTTGTAGGACTTGGTTTTATAGATAGGGTAGTATTATCTAAGAATATCTCCCAAAGTATTTGCTTTTCAGAATTGATATTTTTAAATTTTAAAAAATATATGGAATTAACTGTTTCCCATTTCTGATCCAGAACTTTGATCTTTTTTCTCAGTCAAATTTTTCCTCAACTTTGCTATAAACTAGCTGTGTGTCCTTGAGCAAATTTCATTCATTCTTTTTTCTAAAGAGACAAGAGTCTTGCTCTGTTGCTCAGGAAGGAGTGCAGTAGCATGGTCATAGCTTACTGCCTCCTTGAACTTATGGGCTCAAATGATCCTCCCACCTCAGCCTCCTGAGTAGCTAGGATTATAGGCATGTGCCACCATGCCTAGCTAATTTTTTTTTTTAATTTGTTGTAGAGGCAGGGTCTTGTTGTTTTGTCCAGGCTAGTCCTGAACTCCAAACCTTAAATAATTTTCCCACAGCCTCCCAAAGTGCTAGGATTACAGTCCTGAGGCCACTGCACCCAGTCTGAGCAAATTTCTTAACCTTCTGGGCCTTCATTTGTTTATCCCAACCTCCTATTTGCTCTAAAGTTATCAGAGACTAAATCATATGCAGATAACCATTTGCTAAAGAATTACACTGTAAAATGCTTTTAATGATAAAATTATCCTAATCACATTTAATTTTGTTTTAATTGAGAAGACACTAGTGGCCTAACTACTGAAAGTATGCTTCCTGGAACAATAGCTTGTTAGTAATATAAAACCTTGGGCTGTACCCCAGATTCTACATTTTAACAAGATCACCAGATTTCTTACATGCACGTAGTTCAAAGGCAATCATGTGAAACCACACTTATTGTTGATAACAGAAATAGTGGATTTGAATTATTCTTACCACCACCATTGTGCCAAGCACTCTTTGCCACTTTGTGAAAATCAAGAATTAAGAAATACTGATGAAATATTTTCAAATCTATAAATGGTGATACTTTAGTGTAATTTCAGAAATACTAATTAGCTTTATTAGTGCAAGTAAGTACTTAAATCATGTGTCTCTTTTTCAGCAAGTGGAAATAGACTCCTGTTGAGAGTAGAGTTTTCTTTGAAGGTATGAGATAGTGTAAGCACAGTGAACAACATGTATTTCTTTGCATATGCTCCCTTAGACTAGTAATAGGTACTGGTCTAAATTACTTATGTAGTGTCCTGACCAGTGACCTTGGATGGATAATTTGTCGGATACTTCATGTCTGAAATAAAGCCTTTAAATGGAAGATAATGAGAAACACAGGTGTTAATGTAGGCATTAGTGCCCATTTATTTGTAGACTGAAACAAGCTGCTCAGAGTATTTGAGTCTGAGACAATGTGACTCATGCTTTAAAGGAGCAAAAGATTTCTACCTTTTTTATCCTCTTGAAAATGACTAGTGTATAAAGAAATCAGTGCTTCCCACTATCTAGCTTTGAGCCTTTGGGCAACTAACTATGTATGATAGGCTCTGTTGCAAGGATTCATTCAGGGAATGTTGTCATTCACATTCCCTAACAGAAATCAAATGTTGCCTGTGTGGGGAGGTGTGTTGATTTTGTTCAGAAATGGTTATGGTAGGGAGGGATCGGTTATCCATTTACCTTTCGCCACCAGACATTCTTCTATCCATCATCAGGCCTGAATGTATCCATCTTATTATCTGAATCCTGCTGTAATTAAAAGGATGAAATAAGATTACCTGAAAGCATTTTGAAAGTGCCAAAGCTGTATAGGCAAATGTACTTACTATTAATAGTAAATTAGTGGAGCTTTGAAAACATACAATCTTGCATTGCAGCAATTTCCAGTTTATATACTGCCAAAAGTAGAATATCAGGCTTGTTACGGAGTTGAAGCTCTGACTGAAAGTGAACTTTGTCGCTTATGGACTGAAAGTTTATTGCATTCCAACAGCTCATTCTATGTTGGTAAGTTATACAAAAGTTTTTATTCTCCTTTATAATTTCTTTGTAATTACATACTTATAAATTCAATTGTGAATACTTCTATTCTGTACTTTTTTACTTTAATTTTTATGTATGTATATATGTAGTCATATGATCATGGGTCACTGTAACCTTGAACTCCTGGCGTTAACTGATCTTCCCACCTCAGCCTTCCCATAGCTGGGGCTGCAGGCATGTGTTACCATTCCCAGCTAATTTTTTTGTTTTTTCTTGAGATGGGGTCTCATGTTGCCTACACTGGTCTTGAGCTTCTGGCCTCAAGCAATCCTCCTGCCTTAGCCTCCAAAAGCTCTGGGATTATAGGGATGACCTACCATGCTGACCTATTTTAAAAACACTTAATAGTATAGTCAAAAATACACATTTGTTTTCTAAAACAAGGTTCTTTTAAGAGTACTATTTAATTGGTTATTCATTGATCTATAAGTTTGTTTTGAAATTTTTGTATAAAGACACTGCTTTTAAAACCTCAAATATTTTGATGAAATGACTTTTTCCTTTTTTTGTTGTTTTGTTTTGTGAGGGCATAGGGATTAAGCTGGAGTTTAGTTTGCATTGGCTCAGTTCATGTACAGTTAACATCCTCACATAATAGATTACTT
The DNA here is from genome assembly GCA_963573385.1 of Cacajao melanocephalus. Taxonomy (NCBI): domain Eukaryota; kingdom Metazoa; phylum Chordata; class Mammalia; order Primates; family Pitheciidae; genus Cacajao; species Cacajao melanocephalus. The sequence continues at coordinate 26,851 of CAUYLG010013183.1, read as the reverse complement.
GCTAGTCATTATTGGTATTATTTCCTCCACTGGAATGTCTAATATCAGACATCTCAGTGCTTCCCATAAATCTCAGTCCTTCCTCATCATCTCAAACTGCTCTTCTGCCTAGTCTTTTGCGTTCTTTCTTTGATCTCTCAATGCAGTCTTTTACTTCTCTATAACTTGTTACTTTGTACTTTATTGTTCTCTCTTAACACATATCCCTTCTTCCTGTTAGACAATAAACAGCTTAAGGTCAGACTCTGATAAAATTCTGTATTGAGTCTAATAAAATTTCGTGTTATTATAGTACTTAGCATGATTCTTTGTATGTAATAAATCCTGTGAGGGTGTTTTTCTTCCTTAATCAAAGAAAGGTTATTCACTTAAAATTTTTTTCCTGTTTGGTTAATCAGTATTTTGTTCTCATGTTTTATGAGAGTATTAAATAGATAATTGATTTGTTCTTTCTGCTTAACTCAAAAAAGGAAGTAGCTAAATGCACTGATTGGTGGTATACTGCCTCACTCCTCCACCTTCAACACATACTAGAAGTTTTTGTAGTAATTTTCAGTCTGTAACCAGAATTTCAGTGTTCCTCCAAAAGACCTCACACCAGCAATCTCAACACTCACTACTTGAAAGCGGTTTGCCAGCCACATCCATTTTAGGAAAGGACCAAGTAAAAACTTGTGAGTGAAATTTCGTTTAAAGTACTGACAGAGAATGGAGATTCATGACAAAAAAAAAATTTGAGATTTGAGTTTTTTAAATGTACAGTTTAACATCAACTATGTGGATTACTTCTTCTTATTTTTAAAAATCCTAAGTAATCATTGCCCTTTGTACTGATTATTCTCTGTGAATCCTATCCACTTGTGAGCCTTTCATTTCAATGTACAGAGGTAGTATTTTTGGTTTCTGTGACAAGTGTTTGGTGAAAAACATATATTAATTGTCTAGTTGTAGGATTTTGGTTTGTTTGGATTTTTTTTTTGTATGGTTATGGGGGGATATGTTTTAAAATGCTATTTTAGAAGTGTCTGAGCTTTTGAATTTTTAAAGTTGTTATAATACCCTTTTAACTTAAGAAAGTTGTTCCAGAAAATCACTTGAAGGGCTTGTAAAAGTAGAGATTGCTGGCCCCTACCCTGGAGTGTCTTGATTCACTGGGTCTACATTGGGACCTAAGACTTTCTCAGGTGGTGCTGACGCTGCTTGTTTAGGGACCACACTTCGAACATCAATTCTATAGTTTATAGTCTCTTTTTCAAGTAGAATAAACACACTTGTGATTTGTTTGTTTGCTTTGCTTTGCTATAACATGTTCCCATCTTTCCCTAGTTGCAGTACTCTATCTTTTCTCCATGAAAACTTTTAAGATGTACTCCTTTAAGATAAGTTCCCACGTAGTCTCATCACAACTTCTGTATCCACCCTCCAATCCTATAATATTGATGAGTTTTATATACTTGACATACAGGCAGTGCTCACTTAGTACACAGTTTCAATAAGCAAAAGTTTTAATTATGACGGATATTAACAGTGAGTCATTACATAAACTATAAGCTTCATTGCTGGCCCTTCAGTCCACAAGTCACCATAAATAATAGGCACATCATGATCAGGGACCAGTCATGTCACTTCTTTCAAAGTCTGTTTATAATTGTTTATTGTGTACCTGTTGAGCTCATGCACAGAAAGCAACGTGTGCAGTTGTGTTGACTCTTTGTCTCCCAGTGATAAAGTCATGTGATATGTTACAAAAGTAGATGATCGAAAGAGAGAATTGGCCAACAAATATTAAAGCAAAGCAAAGAAAGAAAAGGTGATACTGCCAGAAGTGAAACTTAAATGGAACATAAATGAAATTACAGAGAAAATACAAGATAGTAGGAATGTTGGCTCTGCTGTTGTTCTGGTGACTCTAGATTTGCTGCCAGATGAACTTAGTGAAAGCAAACTTATAAATAAAGAAGAAAGTGGTTGTGACATAAAGGATGAACAAGTGACACTGGCATAAGATTTTACACTAAACGAACTGCTGAAGATATTTCATGACATTGAAGGCACAAAGGATAGAGTTTTGGATGCTGATCCTAACTCAGAAAGGAAAGTAACGGTTCACCATGGCATAGAAATGATGCATCAGGCCAGGTGCGGTGGCTCATACTTGTAATCCCAGCACTTTGGAAGGCCAAGGTGGGTGGATCATTTGAAGTCAGGAGTTAAAGACCAGCCCGTCCCAACATGATGAAACCCTGTCTTCACTGAAAATACAAAAAATTAGCCGGGTGTTAGTCATGTGTGCCTATAATCCCAGCTACTTGGGAGACTGAGGCAGGAGAATTGCTTGAGCCTGGGAGGTGGAGGTTGTGGTGAGCTGAGATCGCGCCACTGCACTGCAGTCTGAGTGACAGAGTGAGACCCTGTCTCCAAAAAAAAAAGATAAGAAAGAAGATGCATCCTTCCTATCACAAGTTCTGCAGAAGGTAACAAGCAAGCACTATTCAGACTGCTCTGGATTAATGTTTCATAAAGAAATAAAACCCTTTAATGTTTTGAATTAGTGTACTAAAATATTTTACTGTTCTGTTCATTTTCCTATACATTTATGATTGATAGAGAATTCATAGTGTTTTGACAAAAAATTTAAATGTAATGGAACAGTTTTAATTTTCCTTGTTGATTATTAAAATTGTAGTTTCAGCCTGTATGGTCATTTTTATGGTCCCACACTGCATGCAAAGCTAGGAGTACCTATACCCATGAATATATGTGTATCCATGTATATGTCTGTGTGCATATATGTATAAATGAATGCATATATATAAAGGTTTTATTTTCATTATGTGTAGATTTTATTTGTATTCTATAAAGCAGTGCTTTGCAACCTTGATGCACATAAATATTTGTACAGCATACTGTAATATATAAGAGAAATTGCTCATGGCTGAGAGGTAACAGCCAGGAAGCTTTTCCCATCCCAAGCATTGCTCAGCTGTCTGAAGGGCTGAGGTTATGATTATCTTAAGCACACATATATCTTATTTGAGACCTAAAGGTTAGAAGACTCCAATGTTGAGAGTTGTGAACTCCTTGAGGAGGTAGATCCTCATAGCACTTAGTGTGGTATTCTCTGTATGGTTATTTTTGACAGACCATATTTGACATGTACCATAATACACACTTTTTAAAATGAATTGCTTTCAAAAGGTAAGAGCTATTAGTTTTCTCAAAGACATAATCAGTAAACATCTAAAAGTTACTATGCTTAATCTTCCCTTTCTGTGGTTATTAAATCCTTACAGTGTGTCTTTCCTATTAGAAATGCCACTGTGTAATAAGTGTTACATATAATAAGTGCAGAGGTAAAACCTGGCATAAGAAATAACAAGTAGGTGTGTGAACAAATGAATTTGTTGTCTTAGAAGGAAGGCATCTGGTAAAAATGTTTCTAGGTTATTTTTGTGAGCATAAAGCAAATGAAATGAAAGGAGACTTGGTAAGAAAATGAAAGATTAAATTATGTGCATTTTTAATTGTCCCAGTGATTGACATCAGCTTTCCAGGTAATTTGTTTTGATACCTAAACATTAGGAGTTAAAAAAAAATAAAAATGTATTTTCAACATTGATACGTATTATATTCTCATCATGCTAGTTGATGTTTTTAACTATGGTACAATACATGTGATTTTTGTCTTGACTTGTTTATATAATATTTAATCCGGGACTGTCTTTTATGTCACTCTTCGGTGGTATATTTCAGGACCTTAGTATTAGCTCTCAGTCTGTTTTGTTTTAGAACATATGCATTACTTTTTAAAACAAAAGCATCATATTAAGAATTTGCTGTTTTGTTTTTTGGAATTCTAGGTTCATATTGTGTTTGTAAAAAAAAGTAGGACTTGGGGCCAGGCGCGGTCACTCACAGCTGTAATCTTAGCAGTTTGGGAGTCCAAGGCGGGCAGATTGTTTGAGGCCAGGAGTTCAAGACCGCCTGGCCAGCATGATGAAACCCCATGTCTACCAAAAATACAAAAAAAAAAAAAAAAAAAGGCTGGGAGTCATGGTGCACAAGTGTAGTCCCAGCTACTCAGGAGGCTGAGGCACAAGAATAGTTTGAATCCAGGAGGTTGCAGTGAGCCTAGATTGCGCCACTGCACTACAGCCTGGGTAACAGAGCAACACTCTATCTCAAAAAAAACAAAAAAAAAAAACAAAAAAGAAAGAAAGAAAGGAAGAGTAAGACTTGGGCCAGGCATAGTGGCTCCAGCCTGTAATCCCAGCACTTTGGGAAGCCGAGGCGGGTGGATCACCTAGATCAGGAGTTTGAGATCAGCCTCGCCAACGTGGTGAAACCCAATCTCTATGTAAAAACACATAAAAGTTAGCCAGGTGTGGTGGCAGGCACCTGTAGCTCCTCAGCAGGCTGAGGCAGGAGAATTGCTTAAACCCAGGAGGTGGAAGTTGCAGTGTGCCAAGATCGTGACACTGCATTTCAGAGTGAAACTTTGTCTCAAAAAAAAAAAAGTAAGACTTCAAACATACTGCTTTGATTTTTTTTTTTTTTAACAGTGGGAAATCTTATGGTGTGCTTTAATTAAAAGTATTAGGCCAGATTTTTATATCTAATTTTTATTTTAAGAACCAAGTGTGTCAGAAAGAAAAGAGGGAAAAAAAAAAAAAAAAAAGAACCAAGTGTGTCTTAGAAAGTCCCAGGCTGTACATTTGATTTTATCTGCCTGTTTTGATAATAGGTATGTATTTCTCCTCACAAACGCCATAAAAATGTAACTTTAATAGGAATTAGAAACACTAGTATTTTAACAGTTGTAGGTTTTGAAATGATTTTGTATGTGTGGACATATGTAAACTTCTATATTTTCAGCAGATATTTTAGAATGAATATATTTTGTAAGCTGAATTATGTCATTTTAAAATACAGCTTTGCCTAAAACTGAATAAAACATGTATTTCTCCTTTTAAAATGTAAAGAATTTCTTTACAGTTATTAAAATTTGTGAACGCATTTTTAAGGAGACAGGATAACTTGGTTTTTTGTTTTCTAAATACTGCAATTGCTTGTTGTTTTTAAGTTTGATATTTTATTTTAGGGCATATCGATGCATTTACTTCAAAGCTTTTTCTGCTGGAAGAAATTACTTCAGAAGAACTAAAAGAAAAGCTTTCAGCACTCAAGTAAGAAAATTTACTTTGTGGTGAGAATTGAAAAACTTGTTAATGTGATCATTAATTTTCCTTTATTTCTAAATATTGGTTAAGCTTAAATTACTTTCAAGACTTTCAATCCTTTTATGTATAGAGGTCTTACTGGACCCAGTTTTGATTTCTCTTGTTGCTATTTTGGGACAGAATCTGATTTTGTCACCCAGGCTGGAATGCAGTGAGTGGTGTGATCTCGGCTCACTGCAACATCTGCCTGTCTGGTTCAAGGGATCCTCCCACCTCAGCCTTCTGAGTAGAGACTGCAACCACGCACCACCATGCCCAGCTCATTTTTGTATTTTTTTGTAGAGATGGGATTTCCCCATGTTGCCTGGGTGGTCTCAAACTCCTGGACACAAGCAATGTGCCTGCCTTAGCCTACCAAAATGCTGGGATTACAGGCGTGAGCCACCATGCCTGGCCAGCAGTATGTTTTGTTTTGTTTTTGTTTGTTTATTGATATATATAAGAGCATGTACTTTAATACCCGTATATGATGTATAATAATCAAATCAAGATAATTGGAATATCCTTCACCTTAAACATTTATCTTTGTGTTAGGAACATTACAATTCTTCTAGGTATTTTGACATATACAGTAAATTATTATGAACTGTAATTTCCCTGCTATGCTATTGAATACTAGAAGTTATTTCTCCTGTCTAGCACCTTAACCATCTTCTCATTTCCCCCATCTGTTTCCTTCCCGGCCACTTGTAACTATTCTTCTGTACCTCCATGAGATCCACTTTTTTAGGTTCTACATACGATTGATAGCATGCAGTATTTGTCTTTCTCTGCCTGGCTTATTTAACTTAATATAATGACTCCCAGTTCTATCCATGATGCAAATAACAGAATTTTATTTCTTTTATGGCTGAATATATTCCATTGTGTGTGTGTGTGTGTGTGTGTGTGTGTGTTGAGGGGTGGGGGTGGGTGTGTATTTGTCACTTTTTTTATTCATTCATCCATTGGTGGAGCCCAGACTCAGTTTGTGATTCGTTTATATTAATTATCTCCGTCTCCAAATTCGGTATAATGCCAGTAGCACCAGCCTTTCTATGTAAGACAAGGGATGCTAGAGCCAAAGTGGCCACCATGCATGGGAAGCAAACATTTTACTCCATTACAGGTAAGGGAAAGGAAGTATAGTCAAAAACTCTTGACAGTCTAACTTCTCAAAGTTTGCCCTTCTACCAAGTATTATTATACACATGACTGAAATCAATTTATTGTACTCAGAATTCTAAATGTCTAAATGCAAACGAAAATAACTTATGAGTATTATCTCATTTGCATCTCACAACTTCCTAGGAAAGGCTGGTGGTAGTATTATGTCCATTTTATATATGAGGAAGTATTAGAGTGATATGCCCTAGGGCACAAGATTAAGTTCGTTATAGCCTTGGAAGTGAATATGTTTGATTCCTATTTAGGATGAGAAATGATTCTGAATTCTACTAGCTGCATAGTTCCGGGTTTCCCAGGCTTAACATAGGTTTTTAAGGGTCTCAGATCCCAAGTTGAACTCTCCACTTACACTTCACTATGTTTGCTTGTATTACAAGGACTGCTTCTCTTGAACAGTAACTTTTTTTTTTTTTACATAATGTGAATAGAAAAGCTTTTCCACACCGACTGTCCACCTGCCTTACTTTTCCCAATGAAAACCATTTTTTATAAAAAGAAGGAGGTTGGGCACAGTGGCTCATGCCTGTAATTCCAGCACTTTGGGAGGCTGTGGTGGGCAGATCACTTGAGGTCAGGAGTTCGAGACCAGCCTGGCCAATATGGCGAAACCCCATCTGTACTAAACATACAAAAATTAGCCAGGTGTAGTGGTAGGAACCTATAATTCCAGCTACTTGGGTGGTTGAGGCAGGAGAATCACTTGAATCCAGGAAGCAGAGGTTGTAGTAAGCTGAGATCGCGCCATTGCACTCCAACCTGGGCCACAGAGATGCCCATCTCGAGGAAAAAAAAAAAAAAGAATGACTTTAGGTCTAGAAGAACTACTAAAGAAATGTTTAAAATAATATCTATATTTTATTTTCCATTATATCCTGTCCTGAGTTAGGGGCTTCTCTGTTACCACAGATTTAACGTACCTATTATTTTTTTTTGGAAGCTGATTCACCACCATCTCTAAAAGACAAACTCTTTTGCATATTGGCTTTACTGAAGACCTCTTAGCATTTTTTTAAAGTATATAATATGAACATGTAATAGTGATCTCTTTACAACTGCTCTGACTGACAAAAAGGCAAATATGATAATGAAAGGAAATTGTGAAATGGCAAAAATTGGCTGGACACCATGACTCACGCCTATAATCCCAGCACTTTGGGAGGCCAAGGCAGGTGAATCACCTGAGGTCAGGGGTTTGAGACCAGCCTTGCCAACATGGTGAAACCCTGTCTCTACTAAAAATACAAAAAAATCAGCTGGGCATGGTGGCACGTGCCTATAGTCGCAGCTACTAGAAAGGCTGAGGCAGGAGAATCACTTGAACCTAGGAGGTGGAGGTTACAGTGAACGGAGATCCTCATCACTGCACTCCAGCACAGGCAGCAGAGACAGAGCAGGACTCCGTTTCAAAAAAAAAGAAAAAAAAAGGAAATGCCAAAAACTAAGTAAAATTATAATGTAATTCAAATAGAAATCAGTTTCACTGTTCTTTGTTTTACATTATCTCATCTCCTGTTGTTGTTGTTGTTACTGAGAGCATTTTTCAGCCTAAGGAGCTATAATTCCTAAAAGTAAGTTTCCTACAGTTTAATTTCACGTGAACTTCTTTTGTTTATTAGGATTTCCAATTTATTTAACATCCTCCAACACATTCTAAAGAAATTAAATAGGTAAGTATTTTTTACGCATTTTTCTTTGGTAGATCTGATTTTCTTAGATGAAAATTCTTAGAAACTTTGAAAATATACTGTTAGGAACAGAGAGAAAATAACCTAGAAATGCCAGAATTACTCTGTCAAATGTAAAAATTTATATTGTAAAAATATAAAACAAAATGTTATAAAAATATAAATATAATAGTATCTGGCTTTAATGAACTTACAATTACATTTTCCTGTAAGTCTATTATTGTATTAATTTTCTGTTGCAACTATAACCCATTGCCACTGACTTGGTGGCTTATAACACAAATTTATTCTTTTTAGTTCTGGAGGTCAGAAATCCAAAGTCAGTTTTACTAGGTAAAAGTCCAGGTGTCAGCAGGTCCTTTCTGGAGTCTGAGGAGAGAATCGTTTCTTTACGTTTTTCAGTTTCTAGTGACCACCTGTATTCCTTGACTTGTGGCTCTTTACTCCATCATCAGGCATGTCACTGAGATCTCTGCATCCACGTCACATTGCCTTCTCCTCTTTTGTGGTAAAATCTTCCTCTGCTTCCGTTTTATAAGGTCCCTGGTAATTACTTTTGGCCTGCTCACATAATTTAGAATAATCCCCTCATCTCAAAATTCTTAATCACATTTGCAAAACCATTAAATGTAATATAGTCACTGGTTCTGGAGATTAGGATATGGACATCATGAGGGGACCATTATTCAGCCTACCATAGCTATTTTATTTTCACTTTTAGGATAAAGAAAATCATAGAGCTGGCTGGGTGCGGTGGCTCACACCTGTAATCCCAGCACTTTGGGAGGCCGAGGCGGGTGGATCACGACATCAAGAGCTTGAGACCAGCCTAACCAACATGTTGAAACCCCGTCTCTACTAAAAATACAAAAATAAGCTGGGCATAGTGACGAGTGCCTGTAATCTCAGCTACTCAGGAGGCTGAGGGAGGAGAATTCTTGAACCCCGGAGGCAGTGTTTACGGTGAGCCAAGATCACGTCACTGCACTCCAACCTAAGCAACAGAGTGAGATTCCATCTCAAAAAAAAAAAGAGAGAAAGAAAGAAAGAACATAGAGCTAAATGAAGAGTCATTTAGGTCCATGGCAAGTCTTAGAGTATAGATCAAGGTATTTCCCCTTGATCATTTATCGAACTGTTTTGTTATATGAATGTTTGCATTCCTTATCTTTTGCCCTTACTGAAGGATAAACTTGAAAACAACTTGAATCTGAACTTAAGGTCGGAATCTCAAAGTCCTAGTTCTGAAGAATTCTCTTATACCACTTGATGTCAGTTACCTTATTTGTAAAATGATGGTGTCAAGTGCAATAACTTCCTAGGGACTTTTCAGTTCTTATATTCTCTGATGATGTCACAGGATTTTTATTTTATGTATTCTCTTCTCCATGTTACATACAATGCTCGTACATGAAATTTGCCAGATGATTTTTGAAATTTTATCATCAATATTTTATTTAGTTTGTGTATTAGCTTTATATTGTGGCTGTAACAAGTCACCACAAAATTAGTGTCATAAAACAACACAGATTTATTACTTTGCATTTCTCAAGTCAGAGGTCTAACAGGGCTCACTGGGTTAAAATCAGGGCATTTACAAAGCTCCATTCCTTTCTGTAGGCTCTGGGAAGATCTGTTCCTTGCCTTTTGTAGCTTCTAGAGGCCACCTGTATTCCTTGGCTTGTAGCTCTGTTCCTCAGTCTTCAGAGTTACAAAGGCAAATTGAGTCGTTCTCACATCGCATCTCTCTGGACTTCTACAGTCACATCACCCTCTGAGTCTCTTCTGCCTTCTCCTTCCATTTTTAAGGGCTCTTGTGATTACAGTGGATAATCTCGTAAAATCTGACCATTTTAAAGTCAATTGATTAGCAACCTTAATTCCATCTGCTACCCTAATTTACTTTCGCCATGTAACATATTTGTAGATTCTGGGTTTGGAACATAAACATTTTTAGGAGGCCGTTATTCCACCTACTATAGTTTATATTTATCCATGTACATTAGACATGTACAGCACTTATAGGATACTCTTCCTTAGAGTATCTTTCATCCTCCATGAATTAAATATTAATACATTATTCTATAAAGCAAAGCTTTCTTCATTTTTAGTGGACATATTTAAGATATATGATTTTCATTGATTAAAGCTCAATCTTTGAAATGTTATTTATTCCTACTATCAAATAATTTATTCATTTCTTTATACGGAAATATGAAAGTGATTGGGGAAAAAATTCAGAGGATAAGAGTAATTGTCTAACACCTATTACTTTTCAGTTTAAAAATTAAAGAAATTTAAAATTAATTTAAAATTTAAAAAATGTAACTTACTCGATTTATAGGCAAATCTATATAGCTAAAATAGATAAATCTTTAATATATTGTGGGAAAGAACGATGTTCTCCTTAACATCTTTGATCCAGAGGATTGTGTATCCCCAAGAAAGCATAATATATTTATTCATATCCCTTTGGTTCTTTATGATGATACATTGAAATAGTTAAAGCTTTCTAAGGAGAAAGGGAAAATGTGGACTTGATTTTCAACATAACTAGTTATTGTTATAGTAGAGGGTCGTGATTAAGGGTGTGACCTGTGGAGTTCAAATGTCTGGGTTTATATCTAAGCCTACACTTAGAACTTTGGGCAAATTGTACAGCATCTCTAACTTGTTTATTTATCACCTTAAATTAATAGGCCTTGAAGGTTTATTGTGGAAGATCTAATGAGAAAATCGATATGAAGCCATGTTATAGTAGTTAGCTCACAATAAACATTCAGTACCTGCTAGCTACTATTGTTTCTGTTATCCTCATAGCACCTCGTGTTGTATTGTGTCTGTTTCCATTGTTTCTTCCACTTTATTTTAAACTACTCAGTGCAGCAAACATGTCACTTTCACTTTTGTTTCTAGTTATCTATTATTAGATACAAAATAGTTGCAGTGTTAAATGAATGAAAATGCTGTAGGAATGGTTTTAAGTGTAGATACCTATAAATATCTAATCCACGGATTAGAGAATTAGGCACACTATTTGTTTCCCATTAATTGAAAACTTACAAATTGATATAAAAGTAAAAAGGAAATGATCGACTATTCTGAACTTTGGAATAAGAATTAAAATTAGTTGCCTAAAAAGTATAAAATTAATTTTAAAGATTTCTTAAATCTTATTTTGTCATAGAAGTATTTTTAGAGGTGGTGTGATCTTCGCATAAGTTTCAATTTTACTAATAGACTATGATTAAGAAAGTGCTGTTGAAATTGACATGGTGAGCCACTGGTTGAGTTTCATTGTGTGGATTTAGCTTGCAGGAGGGTTCCTACTTGTTATCTCATGCAGCAGAAGATTCTTCACTCCTGATCTATAAGGCCTCTGATGGAAAATTTACTAGGACGGCATACAATCTGTATAAAACACATTGTGGCCTTCCTGGTATACCTTCCAGTCTGTCAGTTCCCTGGGTACCACTAGATCCCAGCCTGTTATTACCATATCATATCCATCATGGAAGAATACCTTGTACTTTTCCACCTAAATCACTGGATACCACGACACAACAAAAGGTAAGATCTTTTTTGAAGTTAAAGTTTCATTGGGTTGTTTATTATTTATCTATTTCACTGACTATACTGTATTTCAACCTGATGTTCTCATTGCCATATTAATCACAGCACCAATCTAAAAACTATCCATAGGAAGGTTAAAGTTGTACACTGTACTGAGTCCAGTCTTCATGGTAGTGGAACTTTTATTTTTGTAAGAGTTATAAGTCCAATAAAGAACTCTCTTAGCTTGAACAGTGGGTGTATAGGTAAGGCATCCACATAGTTGAATCCGTATATTCCTATGAAAAGCAAAGTTGTGGGTATTTTTGTAATTTTTATTTATGTATACTGTGTTTCATTTCATTAAGCATTCTAGGCAATTTGCAGAAGAGCACATGTAATAAAAGTACAATATAATTAAACATTGTTAATCAAGATAAGGTAAAAGAAGTATTAGTAGTTTGTTAAAATACAACTAAAGTATTAAGGACTTAAATTGTGTTGTGCTAGGTATTGTGTAACTTGGTACTTGCTGAATTACAATGAACATTACTCTCTTTATAGAATTTTTGCCAGAAATAGCAGTTGAATGACATTACCTGAAACTTATAAGGCCATAGCTAGAGATACTCTCTATGTCACTCATTCTGTGTACTGTGTAAGAAATTCCAATTTGAGTTTAGTTGTAAGAAAAGTTTTGCTCTCGAGTGGGTGCGGTGGCTTACGCCTGTAATCCTTGCACTTTGGGAGGCCAAGGCAGGTGGATCACTTGAGGTCAGGAGTTTGAGACCAGCCTGGCCAACATGGTAAAACCCCATCTCTGCCATAAATACAAAAATTAGCTGGGCGTTGTGGTGGTACGCCTGTAATCCCAGCAACTTGAGAGGCTGAAGCAGGCAAATGGCTTGAACCTGGGAGGTAGAGGTTGCAGTGAGCCAAGATCACTCCACTGCACTCTAACCTGGGTGACAGAGCGAGACTGTGTCTCAAAAAAGAAAAGAAAAATAGTTTTGCTCTCTACAAATGATTCTGAATGTGTTCAAGAGACAATCTAGTATATTTTCCTTACCTACTGCCAAAAGTCTTTGAGTCAGAATTATTGTCTGAGTTACTATCTCCTCATTATGGTTACCCCAGAATATCTATCGCTTGTGTATTCTTCCTTTTTACTGTCTGGTATTATGCTAAATTAATTTGTAAATGTCCTCAAATCCTTATGAGAAATAGTTGGAATGCAAATACTGAGGATTTTTAAATAATTTAAAGTAAACAGAGTTGTTTGTTTATGTCTCTCAGTTCTCCACCCTAAGTTACTGTTTCGGAGTATCCTTTTAGAAATGAGAACTCCTTATACATTCCTACTTAACTTTGGCCAAGAAAGTATAAATGTTAACAAGTTGGGACAAGTGAAAGAATGGAGAAAGTTACTTGTTAGCATTTTAAGCTACTTTATCTACAGTTTTGGTTGTCTGTTTCCAGTTTAATATAAGTAGTCATGTTTATAACCTAAGGAAAAAATTTTTAAGTAACTTAAAAATAATTGAACTATTTTTGAAGGATCTGTGTTTTTCTAGGAGAATAATTTCCTTTTAATTTAGAAACACTGATTACAGTCTCTCACCTATAACATATAATTCTGTGTGGGGGTGGCTTGTTTCTTTTTAGTGAAAATGAACAGTTTAATACCTTGGAATTGAACAACTTTAAGTGAAGCGAAAAATGTATTACGTGTGTACAAGGTGTTTCTAAAAAAATGAGTAATATACTTACTGATACAGACTGACACCAAAATAGTGTTGTATGCTTATGCTTTGGAAATACTTTAATGATTTGATTTTTAAAATAATGTGATCTAAAATGTGCTTAAGTACAGTAAGAACACAATTTATAGTCACGTATCACTTAACGACAGGGCTACATTCTGAGAAATGCAGCGTTAGGCAATTCTGTCTTCGTGCAAATACCATAGAGTTTTCTTATACAAACCTAGATGGTGTAGCCTACTACACACCTAGGCCATATGGTATAGCCTATTGCTGTTAGGTAGACTACGGACCTGTATAGCATGTCGCTATACTGAATGCTGTACGCAGTTGTAATATACTGGTAAGTATTTGTGTATCCAAACGTAGGCAAGATAATGCATTGCACTGTTATGTTCTAACAGCTGTAACATCACTAGATGATAGAAATTTCTGAGCTCCATTATCTTTTGGGAATACTGTTGTATATGCAGCTCATTTTGACCAAAATGTGACTGCATTTGGAAAAGGAGAAATGCCATATGTTCACAGTTTGGCCACATAATATCAATCCAATTACATGTATGTCACAGAGTGTGCTTCATGCATTCAGTCCAGGAACAAATACTTAGTGAGATTATCCAGGCCCAGGTTGTGGTATAGCCCAACATTAGGTACAGTGGACAATTAGGTAACTAATACTTGGTTTGATATATTTTTTAAAACTATTAGTAAGTTTTTGGTTATCTACTCACCTCCCCATGATCTAGCCCTGTATTTGATAGGAATTACCCCATCTTCCTCCCTACCTCCTAGCCAGGCCGTGGGAATGGGCCTTCTAGTCACAACCCAGCTAAGCACAAATAAGGGTTCTAGCGTTAGCAGCAATGTTAAGATCACATCTTTCAGGAAACTAGGGAAGTAAGACCTGTATAAAATAGAAAATATCTGTACATTTTCATGGTGTAAAAATTTGTTCAAATGTTCCCCTCTAATGTGATCCCGTAGTCACAAGTCCACTTGAATTCTGATTGCATCCTTGTATAGTGCCTTTGGTACTTACAATGAGAGATAAGCAGTAGAGCCTGCATCTGCCTCCCTACTGCATCAAGTAGAGATATTTAAGGGTCCTGTTTGCTTTCTGGGCTACTTTTGACTTCTACTTTCAGTCTTCCGGCAGCTTCACACTGACTCCTCTTCTCCTTCTACAGCTTCTCTAATAAACATTCATTTTACACATTCAAACACATACAGTCTTGCATTGGAAGTTTTCAAAATGCTTGCTTTTCCTAAAGATTTTAATAGATACAATTAGTGTGACCAGTATACCTTTATAGGAAATAACAGCTGAGTGAGGAATAGCATAGATCATCTAAAAATCAGTATATTACAAAAATTTATCAGATTCAGACAGACAAATCTCTACTCACTTTATATTTTCTGGTCATATAAATGTAAACCAAAAAATGCCTTTTAAAGGGACAATAGATATTAAATAAGGGAAGCCAGAGTCTGATCCATTCCCAGTGAGACTGAAACCCCTTGGAGCAAATGCCAGTAGTATTTCTGTTGGGCTAGCATTATGAGAGAGAGTGCTTGGAGTTATACTGTCACCTATCAATCCTAGGCCTGAAATTCACTGGACAGGATATGAAGAAATAGGAAGATTGCAAGGTGGATAGCGAAAATAAAGACAGATTTGGGCAGATTCTGTGGAAATGTTTTCAGGCTATACAGCTTTGGTCCTCTTGTGTGATCTTGCCTTCTCCATTACTACTCTTTTAAAAAAAAAACTTTATGTTCTCAGGGGCCAAGCCGGTGACAGCATTTCTAGATCTCATCTTTAACATGACTACATAGCAAGGGATTGTGTCTATTCTGATAGACCACCATGTCTGGGTGCCGTATCTTATGCCTGTAATCCCAGCACTTTTGGAGGCCGAGGCGGGCAGATCGCTTGAGGTCAGGAATTCCAGACTAGCCTGGCCAACGTGGTGAAACCCCGTCTCTACTAAAAATACAAAAATCAGCCAGGCATGGTGGTACACACCTTTAATCCCAGCTACTTGGGAGTCTGAGGCAGGAGAATCACTTGAACCCAGGAGGTGGAAGTTGCAATGAGCAGAGATTGTACCACTGCACTCCAGCCTGAGCAACAGGGCGAGACTCTGTGTCAAAAGAAAAAAAAATAGAGCATCTCTCTTTGTGTGTGCTAGAAAGTGAGGGTAAGGAAGGGTAAACTTGAAAGCAGAACCACAGCAAAGTTTATTCCCCAACTCCAACCTCCCTCTCCCCCTTTCCCCATCCTCTGTATTCCCTCTTCCAGTTTTTTTTTTTCCCCCTTTTCTTATGTCTTCCTTGCTTTCCTCTTTCAGACCTTCAGTATTTCCCTTCTACTTGGGTTCTTGTCTTTTCCCTTCCTTACACTTTAACTCTTTTTTTCTTCTTCCCTCTTAGACTTTTTCTTAATCTTCATATCTTTACTCATTTTCTTTCCTTTTCTTCCCTACCCTTCATATTGTCTTTCTTGTTTGTCCATGTGATTTCTTCTCCCTCTTTACCACCTCTGATCTTTTTGTATTTCCTTTTTCTCCCTCCCTATTATACTCACTTCTTCCTTTTTCTTGTCCTTCAGTTTAATTATTGCAAACACGTCACTCAAAAGGCCTGTCATTCCCTTGATTTCTAATTCATCATGTCAACCTCTAATAAATTTAACAGAGAATAGTTTCCCTGTTCACTTTTCTCCCCATCTACTCAGATCTATCCCCTTCTCTGATGGTTATTTTGAAGTTCAGTACTTTAAAAATGTGTCAGATTAAAACTTGTTTAGAAACAGCCAGGTCGCTGGAAATTGAAAGTATGTAAGAGATCATTTGCAGGGTGGCTAATACATATGTAAATACTCCAGAGTTGATTGTTTGGAAGTATGTTGTAGATACATTAAGCTATTCTGTTCTCTGCTTCATCTCTTAGGTTTGTGGAACGAGAATGCCTACACACAGCCACAGGAATCCAGTTACCATGGAAACCAAAAGCAGTTGCTTGCCTGCTCAGCAAGTTGAAACTGAAGGAGTGGCTCCAAATAAAAGAAAAATAACTTGAGGACTGTACCATGGAAAATTAAATTTAAAAAAGCAACAGTTATAACAGTGTTTAATTTAGAAAAATTTGAGGGGAAATATGACTAAAAGATCAGAAGGCAAGAGGAACATTTTTCCCGTGGTATCCTCAAGAGTTCTTAGAGTGCCTTGACAAAATACATTGGCTATGTGAAGGAGTGTTTCAACTAAAATGGAATGTTATGCTTTCCACCCTTAAAGTCTGAGGAGGATCTTGATATGTTTTAACATTTTCATGGCAGGGAAATTTATAAGGAAGAAAAATATTTTTACATTAAACCTTTTCTAAAAATTGTAAATATAATTTGCTTTTTTATCAAGAACAACACTTATCATTATGTATTCTTAGTTATATTGCCAGTCTGTTGAGACTGACTCAAAAGGTTAAATATTGCCACTGTTGAAGATAAGTTTTTATATACTTTAAAATGATGAATGTTGCAGGTTAATAAAGCTAATACATTTAAAAACCTGGTCAAATTCCATTACAGAAACCAAAAATTAAAACTCCCTGCCTCTGAAAAGTCAGATAACATCTTCTTGTTTGGCAACCATCAGTGTGTTTTTAAAAAATTGTGGGTTTTTTTTTTTTTTTTTTTTTGTAATATAACATGTTTGATGACAAATTCCTCTCTCTGTACCTAGATTCAAGCTAAGTGTTGAAATACGCTGCTGAAAGCAAAGAGATGAATTTGCTCTCCAGAAAAAAAAGCCAGTATCTTTCCTCCAACGAACAAGGTTAATGTGTAAAGCATAAGCTGTTTTTATCCTCATCTATACTGATTGATTTAAATTTTCTGGGCCTACAGATTAATTCAGAAAAGGTTATAATCAGCTGATGTTGCTGTAGCAAATTTGGACTTAAGAAACAACAGGCAGGGCTGGGCGTGGTGGCTCACACCTTAATCCCAGTACTTTGGGAGGCCGAGGTCGGAGGATCAATCAAGTCCAGGAGTTCGAGACCAGCCTGGGCAACACAGTAAGACCTCATCTCTACAAATAGTAAAAAAGTTAGCTGGGTGTGGTGGTGTGCGCCTATAGTCCCAGCCACTCAAAAGGCTGAGGCAGAAGAATTGCTTGCGCCCAGGAAGTCGAGGCTATAGTGGGCCATGGTCGCTGCACCACAGTACTCAGCTTGAGTATCAGAGTGTTGACCCTGTCTCAAAAAAAAAAAAAAAAAAGGACAGGCTTGATTAATCTTTAGAACCTTTACACTAAAATTTTTGGAAATTATGTATGTCATTTGTAAAATACAAGTTTTGTAATCCTAGATAATTGCTTTGCATTGACATTTTTTAGCTATTCTATGTTAAAGAAGAGCTATTTTTTTGGCCTAATTGCTGAGAAATTAGACCTAAAAATCACCTCAAATACTGTAAGTAGCAGTTGAAAATACTTGTCTTTTTAACTACCAAGTTTTGTTTCATTTTGATTTTTTTGATTATAAAACATTTTTAAGTTATTTAAGAAGTAATTATTAGTAAAATTTTATCTTGATAAATCGTTTTCTCTTCCTGCCATTCCCTTTTTTTAAACACTTGAGTTTTTTTGTTCTTTAAGCCGCATATCTGGGAAGTGTTTTGGTTGTGAATCATTTGGCAGTGAGCCAAGGGAGAGGCAGGGATTCCCTTGGAATGTGTTCTTTTACTTTTTTCTTTTCTTTACTTCTAATGCGCATTTGTGTGCACCAAAATGGAATGTGCTCTTTTAAAAAAGCTAGACAGTGGTTACTTCGGGCTTCTGAATACCAGAAAGACTTGCCTTTCACTTTTTAAATATTACTTTTTACATAGTAAAATGCATAGCCATGTATTTGAATAACACGGATTATGTATAAAGCTAATTTTTCTGGTGCTTAGTGCAGCCTCCTTTTTTAACATACATTTGATCATGCTTCCTGTTCTTTTTCTTGATTTTTAGTACTGAGAATGTATAAGCCAAGAAGTAACTGACAGTATGTAGAGCAGCATATAATCCTAGGTACTGGGGAGGCTGAGGTGGGAGGATCACTTGAGCCTAGGAGTTTGAGGCTGTAGTGAGCTATGGTGGTGCCACTGCACTCCATCCTGGGTGACAGATCAAGACCCTATCTCAAAAAATGAGCAAGATTTTCTTTTAAAAATCAGACTTTGTGTCAGCAAGGATGTGTTCAACCTGGCCCACTTACACCTCAGCATTGAAGGTATAATTTATACACACCTCTTTGAAAACAGTTTAATTTAGTAAATGTTTGAATGCAACTATATGCCATGCACTCCAAAGTAGGTCCCTACAGTTACTCTCTCATAGCATTGTTTTTTCAGATCTCACCATATTTATTTGTTTCTTTGACTTACTCTCTTTTCTTACAGATTTCAAGCCCTGCAAGGACAAAGGCATATTTGTTTTGTTCACCATTAAGTAAGAAGCACCTAATATAGTGCCTGTCATGTAGTTGCTTAGTAGTTACAAGTTAGATGCATGAATGTGTAGATACCAAAGATTGTTTGTTTGTTTTTTTTTCCCAAGAGCTCACTTTCTAGTGGAAGACACTATATTGATCTATGTAATAAGTGCTTTGATAAAATAATATAAGAAAATCATTCAACTAGATCCTGGTAGTTAAGGTTTTCTGAGATAGAGCTTCAGCTGAGTCTTTTAAAAATAGTAGGAGTTAAAAGTCTTCCACAAAGAAACTAAGTGAAACTAAGCAGCCTATGAAAAGGTGAAAGATGGAGAGATTGTAGGCTATGAACATTACAGATGAGAGACAAAACTACAGCACAGGGACAGATACATCATGGTAAGACATTTGAATTTTGTCCTGTGCAGTGTGAGAACCAGTAGTGAAGGTTAATTAACTGAAAGGGCTCTTGTTGGCATTAGTCTAGAGAATGTGATGGAGCTGCGAAACGAGGGAAAAAGTGTTAGGAGGTTGTGTTGTAGTAATTGAAAAATGGCAATGGCCCAGAATTAAAGCAGTGAGAGTAGGGGAGGGCTCAGGTGATGTATAGGGGGGAAAATGAACTAAGTTTTGTGGTTAATGAGGAGAGTAAAGTATGGCTTCTGGGTTTCTCCTTTGACATACTGAGTAAATGATGATGTTAACCGTTGAGAAAATGGTACTGTGGTTAGAGTGGGAAGAAAGTTAATTTAAATTATTCATTTCCTTTAGTCATTCTACTTTTGGATTCTAGGTTTAGGTGCTATATTGGTTATAAACAATTTGCTGAATAATAAATTATCCCACAACTTAGATAGTTAAAAAAATTATCTCACAGTTACAGTGAGTCAGGAGTCTCTCATGAAGTTTCAGTCAGGCTCTTGGCTAGGGCTGTAGTCATCTGAAGGATTAACTGGTAAGTTGCTAAGGCCACACTTAAGCTCCACCTTTTAAGGGAGAAGTTTGGAAAATTTGTGACCATATTTTTAAGTCAACACGTATGCTATGAACTGGTATAGGGGAGGGAGAGGAAAGAACACTTTTTAATTTTTTATTACCAGCATACTGTATCTAGTTCCTAATGGATATGTTGTAAAGATATTAAGGTGTTTTCTATGCATTATGGATATATAGTAGTTTGTAATCCAACCTTAAAGTGTTTGGCAACAGATTGATTAAGTTTTTTGTTGAGATGTAGAAATAAAGGGGATGCGTTTCATTCATTGATCTATTGTTGCCATGTCCCATTGGCTCATGTCCAGACTACTTAACAAGGTATAGAATGACAAGGTATATAACACACTTAAAAGGCATCTATCTGGGATTTGGATCTGCCCTACCAGGCAAAATTTACTGAAAGAGTCAAGAACCAGACCTGTGTTTCTAAGATGAGTGGGTCTGTAGATTACTTCATCAAACAGATTTAAACAGTCAAGAGTTTGCCTTGACAGATGTGTTTGCTTTCAGTATATGAGCTATAGCCTGGTTGATTCTTTAAGAAAGTAGGAGGAAAGCCTAAGTATCACCTGATTGGTGTTTTGAAAGTGAAGAACCGGTACAAAGATTCTGTGATTAGTGGGTTGAACTTCTCCTTTCCTTTTCTTTAAATTCTGTTTCTTGTGGGGGTAGAGAGAAGGAATATTTTCTATGCTCCCTATCCTAGGCTTTGCTTACTTAAAAATATATAGCACTAGAAAGTATGTACACATAGTCCTAAGAGACATACACCAGTAGAGCAAAGCCACATTGATAACATGAGTTTCCAGTCCCTTCCGAGCACTGCCTTAATGCGACATCTGCTCTAGCCAGGCTTTAACATTACATAAA
Source organism: Cacajao melanocephalus (assembly GCA_963573385.1). NCBI lineage: Eukaryota > Metazoa > Chordata > Mammalia > Primates > Pitheciidae > Cacajao > Cacajao melanocephalus. The sequence continues at coordinate 6,094 of CAUYLG010013183.1, read as the reverse complement.
TTAGCTGTTGTCCCTGCCTGCATGCTATTGTACATGATTCTGCGTCTACTTGGATTTATTATTATCGCCCATCAAAACCTTGCCTGTCCTCTATTGAATTGTTAATGCATTTTTTGAGTATCTGTTGGATGGGTGTAATACAGTAACCAATCTCTTGGTATTTAAAGATAAATTTAATGTTGGTTTCTGCCTTAAGAGTATTTCCTAATCTAGTTGGGGAGACAGATATGCATAATTAACTGTAATATAAGTGAAAATGTTCAGCTGACACAATAGTGCAAAAGAGTAAGAAATCAGAAAGGCACGGTAGAAAAGACCTTTAAGCTGTTTGAAAGACAAGTGGAAATAGAAAACAGGAGGCAGAGCATTGCAGCGTGAGAGAAAATCGTGAAAGGGGCTGGATTTAGGAAATAGCAAAGTCGGTCATGTGAAAAGCATGGGGTGAAATGTAATAAATGGGAGATGAGCTTGAGGAGGTATATTGGAGCTCAACAGTAGGAGATACTGAATATTATCCCTAGATAGTTTGGTTTGATTCTGAAAGCAATGAGGAGGCATTAAAGGCTTTTAAGCAAAATGGTTAATTTTAGGAAGACTACAATATAAATAATTATTTAGAGAGGAGAAAGACCAATGGCAAGGAGGTGTTAACCATACATACAGCAGGTGGATTAAAAAGGTATGAATTGGAAAGCTGTTTAAGAGGCAGCAGATGCCTGATTTTACCCTATCCTCAAAATGAATGTTTGCTAGTAACATTGATTCACAACGGGGTAAGAGACATTGTGCTAGGTGTTGAAAATACAAAAGTAAATTAAAACATATTTTTCAGTGTTTACAGTTTCACAGAAGGAGACAGACATCTAAATGGATATAAAAATGTAAATATTATAATTAGTTTCTATAATGGGTAAGAGTTACATGAAGAGATAGGAGTTGGTCCACCTGTTGGCATCAAAAAAATCTCATAAATGAGCTGAAACTTTAGCTAAAAACCATACCTTATTTTTTCCCTGTATCTAGAATTAAGCTTGACAAACAGCAAACATTCATTAAATATGTAAAGATGGTCTTGACTTATGATGGTTAAACTTAGGATTTTTTGACTTTACAATGATGTCAAAGCAGTATGTATTCAGTAGAAATCATACTTCAAGTATCCGTACAGCCATTCTGTTTTTTTCATTGGTAGGTTAGGTATGTTACATGCATTTTGAACTTAGAGTGTTTTCAGCGTATTCTTTGTTTGTTTGTTATTTTTGTTGAGACAGGGTCTTGCTATGTTACTCAGGCTGATCTTGAACTCCTGACCTCAAGTGATCTACCTCAGCCTCCCAAAGTGATGTAATTGGCATATGCCACTGTACTTAGCCTAAACTCACGATGAGTTAATCTGGATATAACTCCATCACGAGTTAATGAGCATCCGTATTATTGATGTGTGCATGTTCTCCAGCTGATAAGGTTAGAGGTAGGGGTATGATAGAGACCTCAGTAAGCAAAGATATGGCCCACAAAACAGCATGTATGTGTAGAATTATGCAGTAAGATGTTTCAAAGACAACTGAGGTTTTTGCTAATTGTTGCTGCTGACTTAAATGAAAATGTTAGAATAGGGATGGGGTGAAAAGACACATTGTGTTTTCAACCAAATGTCAGCAGAACAACTAAGGGGATGCCCTATAGAACACTGAAAATGTGGGTCTGCAACTTAGGGGAGAGGAATAGATAGGCATGTTATGTTGGGGGCTCACCTTTGTGCTGAGACACCAGGAAAGGTGAGGCTGGCATGTCTGAGACCAACCTGGCCTTTTAAAATTTTGTCTTTGCTGTGGTTTCAGTGTGTTCCCTTTCAGAATTCTTCATGTGTTTGAAACTTAATCTCTAATGCAACAGTGTTGGGAGGTGTGGCCTTTGGGAAGATGGCTAAATCATGAATGGATTAGGCCATTATGAAAAGGATATATGGGGTGGATTCACTCTCTTCTGATCTATTATTATGTGAGAATTCACCATTCATCTTCTCTTGCCCTTCTGACTTCCACCATGTATGGACACGGTAAAGCACACAGTAGATACAAGTGCCAGAATCTTGTACTTCCTGGTCTTCACAACTGTGAGAATTACCTTTCTGTTCTTTATAAATCATCCTGTCTGTGGTATTCTGTTCTACCAGCACAAAATGGACTAAGACACTCCTCTTCCCCTTTGTTTGGGCTAAGGGCCTGGACTTAGTTTACGTATCAGGTTCATTAAGCAAATAAAGCAATACATTGAGAATAATGGAGGCCAGGTGCAGTGACTCATGCCTGTAATCCCAGCACTTTGGGAGGCTGAGGCGGGTGGATCACCTGAGGTCAGGAGTTCGAGATCAGCCTGGCCAACATGGTGAAACCCTGTCCCTACTAAAAATACAAAAATCAGCTGGATATGGTGACGGACACCTGTAATCTCAGCTACTCATGAGGCTGAGGCAGGAGAATCACTTGAACCTGGGAGGCGGAGGTTGCAGTAAGCTGAGATTGCACCATTGCACTCCAGGAAAAGAGGAGAATGGAAAAGGGGAAGGCAAGAATAAACCTTGTGTTATTCGACTGGAATTGGAAGTGTTGGAGTGAACTAACGGTATTTAATATACACAGTGAGAGAGATGAAGAAACATAGCTGTGTGGGTACGTGCGCATACATATTTCCTTTTCCTTTTTTTTTTTTTTTACTTTTTTTAAGATGGAGTCTCATCCAGTCACCTGGACTGAAGTACAGCAGCACAATCTGGGCTCACTGCAACCTCCACCTTCCGGGTTTGATTCCCCTGCCTCAGCCTCCCGAGTAGCTGGGATTACAGGCGCCCGCCACCACACCCAGCTAATTTTTGTATTTTACTTGAGATGGGGTTTCACCATGTTGGCTAGGCTGGTCTCAAACTTCTGACCTCAAGTGATCACCTGCTTCGGCCTCCCAAAGTGCAGGGATTACAGGTGTGAGCCACTGTGCCCCGCCCATATTTCCTTATTCTGCTGAGAGGATCTAGATGCAGTGACAGTCTAACAGCAGTGGCATATGTAACACTCAGATCTTGGTTTCTATATCCCATTCTTCACTAAGAGAAACCAGGGCTCCTTGAAGAAATTACTGATTCTAAGTCTGGATTAGGGTCAATGGAAGAGGAATCTGGAACATCATGTTTCATCAGAAAGTAAGTATTCACTGGGCATAGTGGCATGTGACTATGGTCCCAGCTACTGGGGAGGCTGAGGTGGGAGGATTCCTTGAGCCCAGGAGGTTAAGTCTGCAGTGAGCTATGATCATGCCACTACACCTTAGCTTGGGCAACAGAGTGCGGCCCTGTCTTAGAAGAAGCCTGACCAACATGGTAAAACCTTATCTCTACTAAAAATACAAAAAAACTGGCTGCGCATGGTGGCTCGAGCCTGTAATCCCAGCTACTCAGGAGGCTGAGGCAGGAAAATGGCTTGAACCCAGGAGGTGGAGATTGCAATGAGCCGAGATTGTGCCACTGTACTCCAGCCTGGGCAACAGAGCAAGAGTCCATCTCAAAAAAAATAAAAGTGCTAAAAAAACGAAGGGCCATATCAAAAATACAGAGGCTGTAGCTTAAAGGAGTTCCCAAATTCAGGAAAACTTGAGCATCGAATGATGATAGTGGTATTGTAATCCTTTGAGTGAAATAAGAATCTATGAGCGCATACTGATATAAATTAATAAATAGGAAGGAAACATTCTGTTCTATGATAGAATGGCAGCAAATAAATTGAATGATGAAATAAGAAAAATCGCCAATTTGAAATCATTAATAACTATTCAACTAGGAATCATCAATGGATGCTAAATGTGGTGAGCTAAAGTTTGATAATAAATAGGTAGCTACATAGCCTTAAAGAATCTCCCCATGAATTACTTGTTTAACATGTATGAAATACCTGTTAATGCCAAAAGGAAACCTGGCTGAAACCATCTTAATCAAGTGATGTAAGTTAATATCACCAGTAATGAAACAAATCAGCAGTGTTTCTTCATATGCACCAAGAAGAGCACAGCATCACTTCTGTGATACACTCCCTCCAAATATACATAAATCATGAGGAAATAGCAGAGAAATGCAAACTGAGTGACAGTCTATAAAGTAAATGGTCCGTAATCTGCAAAAAAATCCCTTTCTTTCACACTGTAGCACTACTGCAGATTAAAGAAAACGAACTGAAAGTGACTCGATCCTGCCTGGGATCCTGGTCCAATAAAGGACATTGTTGGAATGATTGGCAAAACTTGAATGGAGTTTGTAGATTAGTTGGTAGTGATTTATTAATGTTAATTTCCTGATTGTGATGTGGTTATGTCAGTGCATGTCCCATACTTAGGAAGCAAAAACCAAAGTATAAATTGGTAATAGGGCATCATTTCTGCAACTTATTTTCCAATTGAAGGATCTGGGCAGTAAAATGTTAACAGGAGTCTTGATGAAAGGCATATGGGAGCTATATATAGTATTTCTGCAACAATTATATAAACTTAAGATTACTTCAGATTTAAAAGTTTTAATAAATGGTATTGTCCACAATGTCAGGCACTATAAGGTGGTTAAGGAGGATGAAGACTAAGGAAAGAAGGCTGTTGGATTCAGCACTGAGAACATTTAGTGGTGTGAGAGAAGCAGTCACTGCAAGCTGAGAATTGAATGAGAGACAAGGAACGGTGCGGAGGAAAAGCCATGTTGAGAAGTATGTTGAATGGAAGAATGAAGGTAGGACAATAACCGGAAAGAAAATCCAGGAGAAAGGGTTTTGTTTTCAGAATGATGAGAACTTGTTTCAGTTTGTATATTAAAGGAAGTATACCCGTTGCTGCAATACAGAGGTACAAATTGAAAAGTTAATAATTGATAGGGAACCAACCCAGAGCCCTGAGGGAAAGGAGATGGAGAAGATCAAAATTCTAGGTGTAAAGGTGCAACTGGGAGAGTCTCCCACTCCCTCACTGCTACCCCAACAAAAAGCCTATTTATTTCATTATTCCATCCCCTGTCATGTAGCTACCATGAGATTTAGGTGAAATTGACCCTACTTTCAGCTCCAGGAGTGAACCCCAGTAGGTCTAATTTCCCCTACTTTTGTGATTTATGTAGTACCCCAGATCTAAACCAATCATTACATGGTAAACATCTTAGACCTAGGGAATGATTTAAGGTTTGTGTCTAAGTATAAATCTCAGGACTCATTAGATATTTATAAGATGAAGCACTCTCTCTGGGTGTGAATGAAAATACACCATAGTGCAGGTGCTGCCACTCACCATATTATAAATAGGATGGATGCCACCCCGAAGATGAGATCTGTACTCTGAAGGAAGAAGCAGGAAATTTACACAGGAAATCAGAATCTGAGTTCTGATGGAGCCATACATAAAGGTCACCCTACCCCTGGACCTTTTTGGTTCCTTTATCCAATATACCTCTTTTATTATTTGCTCAGTTTGAGTAGGCTTGTTACTTGTGACCAGAAACGTCCTAACAAAGGATGAGAGAGTTGTCCTCTAACAGATGGTTCAGAGAGGTATAAAGACAAAAGTGTTGTAGTAGGGAGAAATCAAGGATTCCTGTTTTTCAGGTCCAGGGCATGAAACTGCTGTTACAGTGCAATCCCCAAAAAGTCTTTTCTCCTACAAATTTGTACTAATTAAAATACCACAAATTCTGACTATGAAATGCGTCTCACATTATTCTCTATGCATTTTGTATGCATACCTAAACAGACTGTAAGCTTCTCTCAGGCAATGCTTGTTTCTTTCTATAACTGTGTACCTGACCTAAGACTGAGCATATGGCTAGGAAAATTCTAGAAGCTCAGTCAAGATGTGTCAAATTGTGCTGTTACGTGAGTGTTCCCCCAAAACCAACATGTAGCTAGGCTGTCCCTACCTCAATTTTAGAGGGCCGCGGGGGGGGGGGGGGGGGGGGGCGGGGGGGGGGGGGGGGGCGGGGGGGGGGGGGGGGGGGGGGGGGGGGGGGGGGGGGGGGGGGGGGGGGGGGGGGGGGGGGGGGGGGGGGGGGGGGGGGGGGGGGGGGGGGGGGGGGGGG
>CAUYLG010013181.1:0-11726 GCA_963573385.1 Cacajao melanocephalus | reverse complement strand
ACATCAAACAGATACTTAATTTTTAGAAGGTCTTTTTTTTTTTTTTTTTTTTTTTTTTTTTGAGTTGAAGTTTCACTCATGTTGCCCAGGCTGGAGTGCAGTGGTGCGATCTCGGCTCACCAGAACCTACACCTCCTGGGTCAAGCAATTCTCCTGCCTCCCAAGTAGCTGGGATTACAGGCATGCGCCACCACGCCCAAGTAATTTTGTATTTTTAGTAGCGATGTGGTTTCTCCACCTTGGTCAGGCTGGTCTTGAACTCCTGACCTTAGGTGATCCGCCAATCTTGGCCTCCCAAAGTGCTGGGATTACAGGCATGAGCTACTGCACCCAGCTTTTTTTTATTTTTATTTTTTTTATTTTTATTTTTTTTAAAGAGACATGGTTTTGCTGTGTCACCCAGGCTGGAGTGCAGTGGTGCAATCATAGCTCATTGTGACCTCAAACTCCTGGACTCAAATGATTCTCCCATTTCAGCCTCCCAAGTGTCTAGGGTATCTAGGGTACTTGGATAGGTGTGTGCCATCATGCCTGGCTAATGTTTTTAGTTTTTTTTTCTTGGTAGAGATGGAGTCTCACTATGTTGTCCAGGCCTGTTTTAAACTCTTGGCCTCAAGTGATCCTCCTGCCTTGGCCTCCCAAAGTGCTGTGATTACAGGTGTGAGCTACTGTCACTGGCCTGGAAGTAATTTTTTTGAGTGAGCATAGTTGGAGAGAGTCGGTACAGAACTATCTGCTTCGAGTGAAGTTTATTTATAACAGTAGTTTGTAATCTTGGGTCCATGGATAGAATTTAGGGGATTATATGTACTTGAATAAGAAAATTATATATTAATTTTCCCTAAACTCTAGCTAAAGCAGAAGGATTTTTCCCAGTGATGAATAGAGCCAACAATCTATAGTAATATTAGTGATAACCATGACTTTGTTACCAATAGAAATCAGAAATATTTTTATATGTCGTTCCTGTTACCTCAAAATCATTTATGTTTATCAATGCTTCAAAATTTTAAGTATTTATTAAACTTGTGCATATTTTGTTACTTAATGCATTAACTTTATAAAAAGCATATATTTCTGTAGTACAAATTTGTTCTTTAATATTTTGATAATTTCTATATGATGAGTTTCTTTTGTAATCCTGTTTGTTTTGTGTTCCAAAAATGATATGCTAAGAAAGAGGGTTTGTAAACTTCTCTACACTGCCAAAGGGGGTTTATGTCACAAGTGAGATTAAAACTCCTAATCTAAAAACTTGGTTGATATAGATAATTTTTGTGTCTTTAACCATATTTCTTTTGATCAGGTGTGGGTAATAACAGCGAAGGTGGAAGAGGAAAGGCAGGTGCAAAGCTTTTCCAAGATTTTCAGATGTTAAGTAGAATATGGACTCATCCTTGGTGTTTGCAGCTAGACTACATTAGCAAAGAAAATAAGGTAAGTTAGGTAACTTAGTTTAAAAGCATCTATTGGAAGCAAAATAAACTTAGAAGAAAAAGTGACATACAGACTTACTGTATATTCAAATTTTCAATTGCTTTGTTCTATTCTCTGTCTTATTTCTAACTTCTATATGTCTTGCATGTATTATGGTTATAGAAGGAGTGTTAAATGTTATTTTATTAAGCCCATTTTAAAAACTTTTTATTTTGAAATAATTTTATACTTATAGAAAAGTTGCAAAAATCGTTCTTTCCCTATACCTTTGACCGTTTCTTCTAATATCAACATGTTGTATAACTATAATAATGTTATCAAAACTAAGAAATTAACTTTGGTAGAATACTGTTAAATAAATGGCAGACTTTATTTGGATTTCCTTTTACTTAGGTCTTTTTTCTTTTCCATGATCCAATGTATGACCTTTCATTGCATTTAGTAATCTTATCTGTCCTGTCTTCTTTGTCTCCTCTAATCTATGATAGTTCCTCAGTTCTTCCTTAGCTTATACCAATTTACTTATTCTTAAATGAACATCATTATTTTCCAGTATAAGTTAAAATATTCTATTAAAATAGTGGTCATTTTTTTTCCCTAGGGTTATTTTGATGAAGACAGTATGGATGAATTTATAGCGTCAGATTCTGATGAAACCTCCATGAGTTTAAGCTCCGATGATTATACAAAGTAAATTGAACACTTTTTTGTGTCCTGTATTGACAAAGTTAAAACCCCTAGTTGCTGATTGTCCTCTAATTGGCATTTATATCTTTCCTGTGTTTATCTAACGATCTGAATTTGTTACTTTTTTTAGAAAGAAGAAAACAAAGGGGAAAAAGGGGAAAAAAGATAGTAGCTCAAGTGGAAGTGGCAGTGACAATGATGTTGAAGTGATTAAGGTCTGGAATTCAAGATCTCGGGGAGGTGGTGAAGGAAATGTGGATGAAACAGGAAACAATCCTTCTGTTTCTTTAAAGCTGGAAGAAAGTGAGTCTAATGAATGTTACCTTTATCATGGAACAGTGATTTGGAAAATGTCATGTCGTTAGTGCTTTTTCAGTCACTTATCCTGACTTACTCACTCAAAGGAATTTCTTTCCTTAATTGATGAGTCTAATCAAGTACTCAAAAGTACAGTAAATATCTGATGAATCTTTAATTATAAGCAAGCCACTGTGAGCTCTCTGGTATTTGGGAGGAGAGGTAAAAAGAAAAACCAATGTTTATTTACTTGAATATACCTAAACCCTGTTATTTTCACTACATGTTAGCTAACTGAATTCTTGAGCAGCCTTGCTTTGTAGTTGATAGTTTAAAAAATGAGTGGGAGAACTGGAATTCAGACCTAGATATGTCTATCTCAAAGCCGTCATAATAGTTTCACTTAACTGTATGGGAATAAATAAAAACATTTCAGATAATTAAGTGTGATTGTAGTTAACTTTTAGTCAGTATTATACAGTAAAATTAATTTTAATAATTTAGTTTTTTGTGATTCTTCATAATCTGTAATTATTTACTTTAGGTTTGCTCTGTATTATGTACAGTTGGTGTCACCTCTTTTGTTTTCTTTCTCTCTTGTGCATGAAAGTGAAGTCTTACATTGAACTCTGCAGTGGTTTAAGTTGTCTTTGCCCTGTATATATGTTGAAGGATTAGTGTCGAGACACTGTATCCTCCTAGTGCAGCCTGTATGTCTAGGAGCTTAAAAGCTGTGACCAAATATCTGCCTGTTTGAAATAGCAGGTAATATGAAGAGAGAACAAGGTAATGGCTCTAAATATTTGGCATTTAGGAGTTGTGGAGCAAAGCAGTTAACTGTCTGTGAGGAGAAAAGAGTTGTTGGGGCCAACTAGGTTAGTGATCAAATCAACTTGGCTGGTCTCAGGCCTACAACGAACTATTTGATGATTAATTATTTTAGTTTTATTTTTATAACTTCAACTTTTATATTTGGGGATACATTAGCCAATTGGTTAACATGAGTATATTGAATGATGCTCAGCTTTGGGGTATGATTGATCCCATTCCCCAGGTACTGAACATAGTACTCAATAGTTAGTTTTTCAGTTTTTGCCCCTTTTCTCTCTCCCCACTCTAGTAGTCATCCATTTCTGTCATTCTCATCTTTATATGCACGTGTACCCAGTGTTTAGCTTACTTATATGTAAGAACATGGAGTATTTGGTTTTCTGTTTCTGTGTTAATTTGCTCAGTATATAATGGCCTCCAGCTGCATCCATGTTGCTTCAAAGGACATGATTTTGTTCTTATTGTGGCTGTGTATATTCCATGGTTTCTATGTACCACATTTTCTTTATCCAGTCCACTATGGGTGGGCACCTGGGTTGATTTCATGTTTTTGCTTTTGTGAATAGTGCTGTAATAAATATATGAGTGTGTGTGTCTTTTTGGTGGATTTATTTTCCTTTTGCTTTATACTCGTAATGAGATTGCCGGGTCAAATTGCAGTTCTGCTTTAAGTTCTTTGAGAAATTTCTAAACTGCCTTCTATAGGCGGTGAACTAATTAACAATCCCATCAACATAAATGTTCCCTTTTTTCTGCAGCTTCTCCAGCATCTGCTGTTTTTTGACTTTTTTATAATAGCCATTCTGACTGGTGTGAGATGGCATCTCATTTTGGTTTGGATTTGCATTTCTCCTGTGATTAATGATGATAAGCATTTTTTCATGTTTGTTGGCTGCTTGTATGTTCTCTTTTGAGAAGTATCTGTTCATGTCTTTTCCCCACTTTTTAATGGGGTTATTTGTTTTTTTGCTATTGAATTAAGTTCCTTAGTTTCTGGACATTAGACCACTGTTGGATACATAGTTTGCCAGTATTTTCTCTCATTCTGTAGGTTGTCTGTTTACTCTGTTGATAGTTTTTTTTTTCTTTTTTTGCTGTGCAGAAGCTCTTTAGTTTAATTAAGTCCCAGTTGTCAATTTTTGTTTCTGTTGCAATTGTTTTTGAGAAATTAGTTATAAATTCTTTCTAACTTGGTGAGTTCTTTATAAACATTTCTCTCTTCAGTACCTCCATGGAATAGACAGATGGCAGTCTAACCACAGATTCTGGCTTCCCTTAGGAAATCGGGGGATAGTGAAAATTAAAGTACAAAATTTCTCTTCTCATTCTTCTCTTCTGTTCATCTTTCAGATATATATAAAGAATATTTTTATCAGAATAATAAATTATTGTAGTGTTATTTAAGGCAATGAGAAGCTCCTGTATTTCCTTCCCTGCTGCCCTAATTTGCCTTTTCCACATAAATTCCTCAGTCTCTTATAATTAAAAATATATGAAGTTTTCATGTTCCTGGAAATTATTTTCTTAGAATACTCTTGTTGAATTTTTTCTCATAACTTGTGGCTAAGAGGGGAAGAGAAGTAGACCAGTCAGTGTGCATCATCCTGTGCTATAAATGGTTTTACATAAAAATATACTGAGAATTTTTTTTTAAGTGTGCTGAGATATTGATTCTTTCATCACTTGGAAGTACAGTTAGAATCTGAGGCAGCTGGGTTGCCTCCATAAATGAGTAGTCTCTTCTGTTTTTCTTGGTATAGTATATAAGCATTACCATTTTTTATATATGCCATAATTGAATGTGTTGGAAAGCACTGGGGGCAGAATGTAGGAGGCTACATGTCGTGAGCCTGAAAAAACACAGGGAAGGCCATCGGTTCCAAAAGACAAATTTTGACCACTTGTCTGGGATTTTTGTTTCATTTTAGTTGTGTGCAGTCAACATTTGTATATGGATATATTTTACATATTTTTGCAGCTTACATACATGTACAGCATATTAGAAGCATTCTCCAGAACCAATAGATAATAAAAATTTATTTTTTTCTATGCATCATAATTAACTCTATATAAAACTGAGTATATCATAATGTATGGACATATATAGCTGGTACTGTGTAACCTTAAGAAAATAACTTTCTTACAGCAAATACAAGAAAATCTGAATAGGAAGTATTAAGGAGCTAGTCTGCTTCCTTAGCGCAGAAGGCAGCACATTGGTCTCATAATCCGAAGGAAGTATTAAGGGGCTAAAAATGTTACACCTGGAATTTGAAATGGATATTAAATAATAAGATAGCTATAATTGAGCTACAATATGATTGTTGCCACATATTTTATTTTCACATCACAGAGTTACTGTTTGCTTTAATCCCTTTGTAGTAGCTTTCTCATTTTTCTGAGAAGCAGCATCTTGAATGAGTCATTTAAGTTTAGCTTACACCATCCCCATTTCTGTGTTTTAAATGTTTTATTAGAAGACGAGTTTGTGATCACGAAATGACTATGTAAATTACTTCAAAGTGTTAGATTTATTATTACTTAAGTATTTTTAGAGTAAGCTTCATCTGTAAGCATTTGCATTTTAAAACGTATGTAATTAATTGTATAGATATAAACTTTTGTGACAGAATCCTTGTATATGATGTAGAGCCATAATATTAGTACTAATATACCATATTTATTCACTCAACAGATATTTATAAAGTGCTTACTATATGCCCAGACATAAGGAGGGAACTGATAAGCCTAAATGGTAAATTGAAGAAGGTATGCTATGGAAATCCTAGGGAGATGCTAGTCTTGAGACTAGCAGCTTTAATTTTCATTTATCCAGGGACAGGATTCGAGACTTCGAGCCCTCTATAAGTTGGAGAGTTCTGTGACCCCTTCTCAAAGCTGAATCCCTTTAAAGTTTATAATCCCATGGACAAGCCAGGGAGATGACAAGGAAGCTTATCTATTTCAGCCAGGGCTCTTGGTTGGGAAAAATAGTTTTATTGAATTTACGATCATGGCCTTCACCTCACATACTTTATGGTTTGAATTTATATTACTCATATAGTCTAAAAGATCCTAAGCTGAAATATTAACTTCACAGGTAATTCTGAGTTGATGATTACCTGGAGCACCTGATAGAAACAAATGTAGAATTACTCCGGAGATATATTACTTTAACCAAGGCTACCCAGGGATTTCACAGATTGTAGCTACACCTGAAGAAATAACATCAGGAAAAGCTAACAACAGAAAGTATAATTAGTCAACCTGAGGAAAGTTAGCATGATTACATTCTCAAGAACTTCTGATAATAGAAGTATTTGATAAAGACTATAAGTATGTCTAAAATGATATTTTTTAAAATTTCTAATCATAACTTTATGCCAGAAAATTTAAAACTTAAAATACACACAGTATTTAAGAAAAATACACTCAGCAATGAATATTCATTGCAGTTATTTCATAGTAGCCAAAAATAAGAAACAATCTAGACCTCTATGAGGAGAAATAATAAATGATAGTGTATTCATGCAGTAGAATGCTATATGACAGTTAGATTGATTGAACGGGAGCTCCGTGACAAGCATGAGCAAGTCTCACTTTGAGTGAAAAAGTAATTTGTAGGATTTTACAAACAGTATAGCCATTTGTACAGTTTAGTGATACACATGTAGTTAAAAACATAAAAACATGCATAAAAATGGTAAATATATAATTTAGGGGTTTAGTTACTTACTGGAAAAGAAGGAAGGAAAGAGAATGGGATCATATAGGATCACATGTTAGGCTTCAGCTGCATCCGAAGTTTTAACAGTGTTAAAATTTGATGAAGATGGAATGTGGAAGCACATTTGTTTCTTTTATATAGTTTTCTGGGTATTTATTTAAATTTTTGTAACAAAATATATTTTAAAATACTTTGCGTTAAAAAGCAATTGAGAAAGTGTATAAACATGCTGTAAACCTGCATATTTCTTATTTTGAATCAAACTATGTTTAAATCTTTTATTAGATTGTTTTGTGCTACTTTCTCCTTCCACCTTTCATAGTCAAAGTTTGTGGGGAAAATATATAAGGACAAAATCATTTAATATGATATGCCGATTCTGGGGTCAATTCTGGTTGGCAGTTTCCAGATCCTAGTAGCACAGTGAAATATTTTCTACCCCCAAGGTCTTTTCTCTCTTGACAACTTTGCCTTTCCATCTCTGTTGATTCCTGTCTCATGGAGTATGTTTGGGGGTGGTTTTAAGCTCTTGGGACCTGGTGGGAGGGGGATGGTTTCCCATCTTTTTGGGTCTCTCTTCTGAGCTCCACTCCTGCTCTGAGGGTTTGTCTCTTACACTTGCAGTCTCTCAGAGTCAGTCTCTTGCTTGTTCTCTTATTTGGTATCTCCTTCCTCTCCCTTTCTCTATCTAGAACTCACTCTGGGATAGTCTGTCTTTCTGTGCTGCATGTGTGTGTGTGCCTGCCTGCCTCTTTTTATCTCCCCTCTCCCAATCAATTTCTCCCAGTCCCCATCAATTTCTCTCTTATTCTCCCCATGGGTAGGTCTTTTTCTGTCTCTCTTGCTCTCTTTCTGTTTCTTTTCTAATTTACCTACTTATGTTCCATTTGTCTTATTTAGGTAAAGCTACTTCCTCTTCTAATCCAAGCAGCCCAGCTCCAGACTGGTACAAAGATTTTGTTACAGATGCTGATGCTGAGGTTTTAGAGCATTCTGGAAAAATGGTACTTCTCTTTGAAATTCTTCGAATGGCAGAGGAAATTGGGGATAAAGTGTAAGTGCTTTACCATATTTATTATATAAATGAACATTTTGCTAACCTTTTTATTGCTTAAACAATATATTTGAACAAATCTGTTACTTTTCCTTCCTTCCTAAAGATGTGATTTATTTGGTTATTGTAGTGCTAGGCCAATACAAGCAACTATCTTCCTTGTAAGCCACTAGTTCTGATTGCATATTCAGGTTATTTCTTCCGTGTTAATTTCTGCTTCTAGCTATTGCACCTTGAACTTATTTCTTTGGGTAGAGGTTTTAGTTGATATTTGTATTTCTCCATCTTCAAAATCATTTTTCGGTTTACATTGTGTGGCTTCTGCTCTGTTGCTTTCCTGAGATTTCCCCCTGTAAAGTCACTAGTGACCTTCTAATCCTCAAATCTAGTGGACATTTCTCAGACTTTATTTTATTTCACCTGCTTGATTATTCCTTCTTTCTTTTTTCTTTTAATTTCTTCATGAGACAGGCTCTTGCTCTGTTGCCCAGGCAGGAGTGCAGTGGCACAGTCACGGCTTACTGCAGTCTTGACCTCCAGGCTCAGGTGATCCTCCCATCTCAGCCTCTCCAGTAGCTAGGAATACAGGTACACACCACCATGCCCAGCTAGTTTTTGTATTTTTAGCAGAGACAGGGTTTCACCATGTTGCCCAGGCTAGTCTCGAACTCTTGAGTTCAAGCAGTCTGCCTGCCTCAGCCTCCCAAAGTGCTAGGATTACTTTTACCATTGAAGTGCCTGGGCCCTACAGTTAAACATACTCTGGCTCTCTATCTGGACTCTCTTCTGTTCTATTGATCTGTGCCTGTCCCTTTACCAGTACTGCACTGTCTTGGTTACTGTACGTTTGTAAGTGTTGAAATCATGAAGAGTCAGGCTTCCAACTTCCTCTGGTGTGGCATTCTCATACACATTTTACAATCACCTTGTAATTTCCACAAGAAAAATCCTGCTGGGATTTTTATTACATTTGTATTAAAATTGTAGATTGATTTAGGAAGAAGTGATATCTTTACTAAGAATCTTCTAATCCATGAACACTAATCTGTTTTTTTAGCCTTGTTTTCAGCCAGTCCCTCATATCTCTGGACTTGATTGAAGATTTTCTTGAATTAGCTAGTAGGGAGAAGACAGAAGAAAAAGATAAACCCCTTATTTATAAAGGTGAGCTACAAATATTTCTATATTGTAATTGTTAAAATACTTATTTGAACATATCATACAAACATTTTAACAACAAAAGAAACAAAACTACCTGGAGTCTCACATCCCTAACATATCAACATTTTTTTTGCAATGTCTCTTTGTCCTTATCCATATATATGTATATTCTTTTTTCAGAATAAAACTGTATTGTATATATTTGAGGTTTACAACATGGTGTTATGGGATACATATAGATAGTAAAATGGTTACTGTAGTGAAGCAGATGAACGTACCTATCATCTCACATAGTTTTTTTGGTGACAAGAGCAGCTAATATCTACTTACTTAAGAAAAATCCCTGTTACAGTAGTCTGTTCTTGAAATTGTAGGATAAATTAAAATTTTTTGGTTTCTAAAGCAGTATTGAGAGAATTCACATCCTGTACAATTCACCCATTTAAAGTGTAGAATTCAGTGGTTTTAATATATTCACAGAGATGTGTATAAACATCACTATAGCCTGTTTTTGAACATTTTAATCACTACCAAATAAAACTCTGTACCCTTTAACTATTCCCCTACCCAGCCCAAAACTCTGTCACACAAGCAACCACTAATCTACTTTATGTTTCTAATAGATTGATATATTCTGGACCAATCATATAAATGGAAACATGTAATATGTGGTCTTCATCGATAGTAGGGTTGTTCTCATCATTCAGCCATTGTGAATAGTGCTGCTGTGTACATTTGTTATACAAGCTTTCATTTATTTAAACAAACAGCACCACCAAACTGTTTTCTACACTGCCTGTACTATTTTAGTCCTACTAGCAATGTACAAGCATTTCAGTTTCTCCACATTCTTATCAACACTTGTTATTTTTCATTTTTTTTTGTTAGACCCATCCTAATGGTTGTGAAATGGTATCTTATGATTTAATTATCATTTCTCTATTAACTAATAATGTCGAACATCTTTTAATGTACTTGTTGGCTATTTCTTTATCTTCTTTGGAAAAATGTCTATTCAGGTCCTTTGCCCAATTTTGAATTGGATAGCTTGTCTTTTTGTTGTTGAAATGTAAGTGTCTTAAAAAATATATTCTACATACTAGGCTCTTATCATATATATATGATTTGCAAATATTTTCTCTCCTTCTCTGGGTTGTCTTTTGCTTTCTTTTTTAAAAAATAGTTCCTGTGATCTGTATCGCTTGCTTTTATTTATTTATTTTTAGTTTTCTCGTAGAGATGAGGTCATCCTCTATTTACCCAGGCTAGTCTTGAACTCCCGGGCTCAAGCAATCCTCCCTTCTGGGCCTCCCAAAGTGCTGGAATTACAGATGTGAGCCACCATACCTGGCCATCTGTTGCTTTCTTGAGTGTGTTCTCTGATGCACAAAAATGTTTTATTTTGTTGACATTCATTTCATTTTTTTCTTTTGTTGCCTGTGCTTTTAGTGTCATATCTGAGAAACCATTCCGAAATAAAAAGCCGTGAAGATTTAACCCGTGTTTTCTTAAAAGAGTTTTATAGTTTTAGTCCTTGCACTTAGGTTGTTGATCCATTTTGAGTTAATTTTTATGCATGATATGAGGTAAAGGCTCAACTTCAATCTTTTGCTGTGGTTATCCATTTGTCCCAGGACTGTTTGTTGAAAAGAATATTCTTTTTTTATTGAATGGCTTTTGTCACTCTTATTAAAAAGGAGTTGATGATGGAGACACAGGTTTGTTTCCTGACCTTGAGTTCTATTCCACTGATCCATATGTCAGTCAGTCTCTGTGCTACTACTGCACCATTTCATTACCATTGCTTTAAAAGTAATTTTAAAATTGGTAAGTGTGGCTATTCCAGATCTCATGGAATTCCATATCAACCTTAGAATCTCCTACAAATTTCTACAAAGAAGTCAGCTTAGATGCTAATAGGGATTGTGTTGAATGTATAGTTAATTTTAGGAAGTATTGCCATCTTAACAATATTATGTCTTATCGATGAATATGGAGTGTTTTGCCATTTTTTATGTCTTTTATTTATTTCACTAAACTTTTATAGTTTGCAGAGTATATATTTTACACTTTTGTTAAATTTATTTTATTTTTGAAGATGAGTGAAATTGTGTTATTTTCTTTTTTTTATTGCATTTTACGTTTTGGGGTACATGTGAAGAACATGGAAGATTGTTGCATAGGTACACACATGGCAGTGTGATTTGCTGCCTTCCTCCCCATCACCTATATCTGACATTTCTCCCCATGCTGTCTCTCCCCAACTCCCCAACCCCCACTGTCCCTCCCCTATTTCCCCGTGTATGATGCTCCCCTCCCTGTGTCCATGTGTTCTCATTGTTCAACACCAACCTATGAGTGAGAACATGTGGTGTCTTGTTTTCTGTTCTGTGTCAGTTTGCTGAGAATGATGGTTTCCAGGTTCATCCATGTCCCTACAAAGGACACGAACTCATCGTTTTTTATGGCTGCATAGTATTCCATGGTGTATATGTGCCACATTTTCCCTGTCCAGTCTATCATCGATGGGCA
>CAUYLG010013180.1:0-23701 GCA_963573385.1 Cacajao melanocephalus | reverse complement strand
GTGTTGGGATTACAGGCCTGAGCCACCACACCCGGCCAACTTTTAATACACTGATATTAATTCATTTGATGGTCTCCTTCTGTGTCTTCTAAATCAATATCAAAATCTGAATCATCATCACTTTCTTCATTTCTTCTGCAGCTTCTTCTATGGTTGGAACTTAGATTATTTTCAATATGTTCTGTTTTTTTCTGATTTATTATTGAACGTAATAACAGTGTCTTCTTTCCACATTTTGCACAAACTTCAAGTTCATAGGCACATGGTCTACCTATTTTGTGATAAGAATCCTTCACTGTCTTTTATAAACATTTAACACATTTTTTAGGTTTTGATAATGGTTTCTACTTGCTGTATTTTACACGCCGCTCAAGAACTTCTTTACAGTGCTGACATACTCCATCATGAAGTTTTGCATTAATTTTCTTGGTCTGCACACTCTTATTGAACTTGTCATTTTTGAAGCTAAACATATTCTGGTGCTTCTGGAGCCTGGAACGAACCATATTGCCTTTCTGGGAGCTCATCGCCGAAACCAAAACTACTCCTCTCCAAGAGCAGGCAAAAGGATGGAGGGAAAAGCCAATGAATTACTTCCAGGAATCAATAATCTTTTTTATTCTACGTTTCCCCATCATTTTCCTTACATTTTCTCAAACATTTTTCTCAGATGGTTTCAAGCATCTGTACCAAATTATATTATTCTAGTCACTGAAACTAACTTCATGTATGACCTTCACACCAACCCCAAGACATATATATTCCATCCTCATCCTATCATACCTTGATATATTATTTATATGCTCTAGATTCCTAGAAGAGTTCTGTGAAAAGGACTTCAGAGGTAATTAAGTTAAACACCTCCATCCTCTAGATTA
Organism: Cacajao melanocephalus; assembly: GCA_963573385.1. NCBI lineage: Eukaryota > Metazoa > Chordata > Mammalia > Primates > Pitheciidae > Cacajao > Cacajao melanocephalus. Next base: position 22,823 of record CAUYLG010013180.1, on the reverse strand, counting down.
ATGCTGTCCAACAGAAATAGAACACAATTCACGTATGTAAATTTAGATTTTTTAGTAGCCATATTAAAAAGTTAAAAAGAAACAAAGTTATTTTTCTAAATATAATTATGGAATTCATTATATCCAACATATTATTTCAATATACAAGCAATGTAAAAACAATTATCAATACATTATTTTACATTTTTTTGTAATAAGTCTTCAAAATTCAATGTGCATCTTACATATGCAACACACCTCAGTTCAGATATGACATATTTCAAGTGTTCAAAGACCACATGTGACCAGTGTTTACCATGTTGGACAGCACAGCTCCAGATGATTTTAGATAATGAATCTTTGCTTCAGAAAGATTAAATGACTTGCCCCGGGATATTTAACCATGATTAGTCACAGCTTGGTGCAGAGCCACCAACATCATTGGTAAGGAAAAGCACTAATGTAACATTGCCAAACCTAACAAAATTTTACAGACCTAAGGACTTACCTAATATTGTATTTTTCTAATTTGAAAATATAAATATATTGTAAAGAATGTAAAAAGTAAAAGTTACTTTTGAGAACAATCACAAATATAGCAATTGTATAAGTAATATCACACTGAAAAATCTAAATATTCTAAATACTGTTTTGAAGTTTATTCCTTCTCTTTTATAGTCTTTAACATTTGTTTCTGTGTTCTTAAAGCTTTCTTTTTTTATTATGTATCATTCTCTTTCTCTCTGCATTTAAAATATTGCATACTTTTTAATCCTACTGTCAAAAGAGTACCAGCTGTCCAATATATCTATTTATTATGACAGGGGAAGAGAGAAGCTTAGCCAAGATCTGGAATCATTGTATATTTAAATACTTTAATGATCCAGAAGGACATTTGCCAGAGTCTTCCAGCTGTTAGGAAGGTGGACGCCAGATCTATGAATTCAGCTATATCAGAACAACTTCTTCTTACAACAGATTACTTTTTCAATAACATAGAATACATTTCTTCAAGACACCCTCTGAAATGTCACTGAGACTAAAATGTCCTCCAAGCATTTTGTATTTTGAGCATATTGTGTACCTTGTATCTAATTTTTCATGGAAACCTAATCAAAGTCTAGATATCATAGATAGCATGTTCTACCTCAAAATCAATTTCCTCAGTCCTCACATACATAGCCACTCTAGTCACTTGTGCACATAAATGAAGTTTTGATTTTAAAATTACAAAAAAAAAAAGATTTAAAATGAGGAGAATGTGGAACCACGTGGTTCCTAGGAGAAAACTCAGGATCACAAAGCACAGCATAGAAATAAAAAGGAAATTGAAAAGGTGAATTAGACGAGGTGAGGGGGTAATTGAGTTATTTCCAGCTAATATCACAGAAATTGGATTGCACCCAATTGTGACCAATCCAGGCAATACCAAATGCTTATGTTAATTGGCACCTCCTTGCAGTCAGGGGAATCACACGGCATACGTGGAAGAGTTATTGGCCATATTTGTAGCATGAGACAAAGTTCTGCTTTCAAAATGCACGCAACAATCAACAAGCAAACCACTCCCAGAACGATGTGAGGGGAAGCACGCAGAGTCAAATTCTCTCACAGCCAACTACTCACCACAATTTGTCATATTTGGCTTCACATTTCTCAGTCTGTTTTGAAACACATTTGACCTGGCTTTGATTGTGCATTTAAAGGCGATCTGTTCTGAGTAGGGCTCCCCAGCTGGGCAGAGATTTCCTGGCCTCAGGCCATGCAAAACAGGCAACATCACTGCATCTGTGCTTACAGACCCTCAGCAATTGTCTCACAATTTAAATGAGGACAGAGGAATCCTTGGGGGATATTTTTTCTATATGTCTAGTGGCTTCTAGGATTTGAGGAGTTGTTCATTAGAGCGTTTTAAAGGAAATCCCCACTGCACTTAGCTAGAAAAACAAGCTTGGCACTCAAGACTCTCTGAAATTTACCCCGAATATCCATCAGTCTTATTTCTTCAAAAATATTAAAATGAATCACCTCTGGTGAAACTGGTTTATCCAGTATCACCTCTACACACAGTATAATTCTAACCCTTGCACACTTGTTCATGCATGAAATGCCCTTCTGCCACCAGTTCTGGCTCTATAAATTCTTCAAAGGTTGTTTCCTCCATGAAGCCTCCCTGGGTTTCCTTAACCACTTCTATCCTGCTTGCATTCCTAAAGCACTGAGAGGTGGGGGAATGCGTAACTGTGCTTTATGAATGACAACTTTGTATCATTGTTCAAATGTATTTATTGAACACCTACTATGAGCCAGGCCCTGTGTCAGGTACTGGGGATGCAATGGTAAGCGAAAACAGAGCAGGACTCCACCCTCATGCAGCTTACAGACTAACGAGGGAGATACACAACAGCCAAATCAAATCATAGCTCTCTCTCCCTTCTCAAGTCTTAGCCATTCCTCTCATTTTGCACTTACTATAGACTAAATTTTTATTTTTTGTACATTTCCCTACTATTGCCTAACTAGATTTAAAACTTTTGTGTTAAAAAAAGAAACAGAAAACAAAATCCCATTGGTCATGGCTGCATTCCAGGAACTGTGATGTACCATTTAGCACATGTGATACAGCACATGTTCCTAACACATTATTCCTAATCCTCATTGCAGTTCTGTAATTCTGGTATTATTGGCATCCTTTGCACATTAGGGATTCAAGTCCTAAAAGAATCATTGGCTTGCACCATGGACAGATAATACAAGGCAACTTTAAATTTGGTTTATACTCTTTAAAAGTAAGTATAACGTAATCAGAAGAAATTCTTTTTTCCTTTTCCTGTCCCCCAGTATTCTTAGAAGTATAAGTTTCTCTTTATTTCCCCATGTTTTCCATTTTTAAAAAAGCATTTTTATAAAAAAATGTAAGAGCTGGGTGCCTCACTCTCTCACCCAGGCTGGAGGGCAGTGGCGTGATCATAGTTCACTGTAGCCTCAGACACCTGGGCTCAACCAGTCCTCTTGCCTCAGCCTCCCAAATAGCTAGGACTGCAGGTGTGTGCCATCATACCATGCTAATATTTTTATTTTCTTATTTTTTATAATCGGGGTTTTGGTCTTGCTATTGCCAAGGTTGATCTCAAACCCGTGACCTCAAGTTATCCCATCTCAGCTTCCCAAAGCACTGGGATTACAGATATGAGACAGACATCACACCCAGCCTCTAAATTCTCCATTGCTTAACATACAAATACAAACTTTTGTTCCTTCTTAGTATGCTTCTCCAAAATGACCTGAAAAAGTCCACTGATTACATGCAGGAACTCAGGAAAATATAGTATACTTTGAGAGAGCCCTTTGATCTAGGGAATGTGTTTAGGGAAGATGGCTGTGACATGCCCTTCAAAACGCACATAGCGTGTCCTCTAGTAATGCAAGGTTGTATAAAGGAATCCTATTCTTTTATCTCTAAATTAGAGTTTAAGGTACTACTTAGGAATTAGCAGAAGAGAGTGTACTAGCACTAAGATAACTTTCTATTAATGAATTTCCAAATCCTATCTTAAAGCACAGTATCTCTCTTTCCCTTTACGCTGTAGTTTGATCTGGTATTAATCACCTGCAATGCTAAAAAAGACAATCTTGAAGACCCTGTTGTGCTTCAGAAGAAAAAAAAATAAAAGTCAACTCTCTTTACAATATGAAGTAGAGATACCTGGTTTTATTTGCTTGGGCTTTTCTTATTGCTGTTATTTGCTTGTTGGGGTTTTAAGGTCTGAAAAGTCATCATCAATAACTACTTGGTCTTAGTAATAAGTCCTGTGCTAGGGCAGTACAGCAAGATGGAGCTGTATTAGTCTGTTTTCACGCTGCTGATAAAGACATACCCAAGACTGGGCAATTTACATGAGAAAGAGGTTTATTGGAGTTCCACATGGCTGGGGAGGCCTCATAATCATGGCAAAAGGCAAGGAGGAGGAAGTCACGTTTTCCATGGATGGCAGCAGGCAAAGAGAGAGCTTGTGCAGAGAAACTCCTGTTTTTAAAACCTTTGGATCTCGTGAGACCCATTCACTATCATGAGTACAGCATGGGAATGACTTGCCCACATAGTTGAGTCATCTCCCACCAGGTCCCTCCTACAGCACATGAGTTATGAGAGCTACAGGTTGAGATTTGGGTAGGGACACAGAGCTAAACCATATCAGGAACATCGTCAGATTTAAGTCAAAGTAGGAAGTGTGAACAGTTTGAAATCCAGAAAGCAGAGATTAAAAATAGAGTGTCTAGTCTACGGCCATATCACCCTGAATGCACCCAATCTCATCTGATCTCAGAAGCTAAGGAGGGTTGGGCCTGGTTAGTACTTGGATGGGAGACTGCCTAGGAATACTGGGTGCTGTAAGCTTTTAAATAAACAAAATAAAATAAAATAATTTTAAAAAATGGAGTATCTAGTACTCTACTCTCTCTCTTTTCCTCTAAATGGGAAAACAATTTAAATGAGAGAGAAATGACAGCAAAGGTAGAGCACTGAAGAACAGAGAACAGAAGACAAAGACAGAAGGTATCCCAAAGTGAAGCAAATGAAAAGAAGGCCTTGTTTCTTCATCTGTAAAATTGGGGTGATAATGGTACTAACCTCGAGATCACCACATTGCAAAACTTCACAAGACACCCACCACTTACATCTTAATCAGTCATACACTGTGGTCCCAATCTATCTTACAGGAGTTCTGCAAATACCCCACGCGGAAGTATAGTAAGCACATAGAAAACTGTCTGGCATGTAGTGAATGCTCAACTCTCACTAGTTATTCTCTTTCTTAAATTTCTAATTTTCTTCTCCAATTGTTTCTTCTCTACTGCCCACTTCCAAAGTGATTGGACTCCCCTTTCATCCACCAATTTTCTCAGTGATTCATTTGTCTTTAAAGTTGTAAGTCTCTAAAACATCTTTTCTAAGGCCTAACTCACTGAAAACTTCCCATTAAAAAACCTCTAACTCTAGATCTGAGTGTTGTTGTTGTTTTGCATTTTTTGTTTTGTTTTTTGTTGTTGTTGTTACTGGCTGTTGTTGTTGTTGCTGTTTTTTGCTTCGGGAGCTCTACCAATTGCTTGCCGATGGATTTAGAACAATTGTTTACCTAGTCCTGAACAGTCTAATATGGAAGCCAATCACAACTTTTGACTACTAAGCACCTGAAATGGGGTAACTTCAAACTGAGATGCATTGCCAACATAAAATACATACCAGATTTCAAAGACTTAGCAGGAAAGAAGAATATAGAATTTCTCATCAGTAATTTTTTATACTGATTAGGTTCTAATGTGATAATATAAGTGATACATTGAGTTAAAATACATTATTAACATGAATTCTGTCTGAGTCTTCTTATTTTTTAATGTTCCTATTGGAAAATTTAGAATTGCATATGTGCCTTCTGTATTTATTGGACAGCACGGGCTTAAACCTTTTTTAAAAGATATTCCAAAGCAACACTTCAGTCATTTGCTAAAGTCATTAGTATCCTTTTTCTGCATTCTCATTGTAAACTGGGATCCCTATTTGTGTCCTCTTAACCTGGACTTGTGCCTAGTTCAGCCTTCATCCAACACCCAGGGGCCCGTGGAAGCCCAGCTGTAGCTCCCTGTGGTCAGGTTCATGCTGCCTCAGTCCTGACTGCCTGACAGAATCACTCGAGTGTGGAGATTTCCAGAGTATCCAAGAGCCCTGGTGTCTGAAGTTTTTAGACCCTCCACAAATGAGTCACAGGTCCAGCCAGAGTCACAAATTACTGCTTCAAGGCAACTTCCCCAAATGTTGATATTTGAGTGAAATATAACTGTAACATATAAGAAAAAAAAAAAAGTATTACAGACATCCATTTCTGTTCTTGCTTCACAAATAATGTAAGAAAGACCACGTTTACCCTGGAGAAGTCTATGCCTCCTGATGCCAAAACTATAAAAGCACAACAAAACTAAGCTTCCTCATGTCCTCAGGCCAGCATGTTCTAAACTCAGAAGCAGCTTGTTGTGTTAGTTTTCTAGGGAAAGGTAATACATTAACAATCAAGATGGTGCATTGATTTGCAAATATAAATACCATTACAAATGACTGGTTTAGTTTTATACTAAATATTGGGGTTTTTTTGTTTATTTTCCTTTCAACTTATGCCTTTTCCCCATCACATATTCTGTGAGTTGCTCATTGATTTTTTCTCACTGGTACCTACAGAGAATGATTTGGAACAAATCCTGTTACAGCTGGAAATCAGGCAAAAACTTGTTGATTTAAGATATCTGTTTGATTTTCTAAGCCAGATCTAGCTGGTAATTTATAACACCACCTACTGGTAGGATGCCTACTGTGGGCTTGCAGGACTGGGGAGGCTGAAAAACTAATTGCCTCCCAATGTCACAGCTATAGGACCTAATGCAGTAAGAACTCAATGAAGCTCTTGGCATTAAGAATCTCTCTCATAGTCAGAGAAAGTGAAGATAAACCAATATGTAAAACCCAAAATAGGAAAAAAAATTTCTCACTCTACAATTACTTTTTTCACCAGGGTCTGCCCAACACTTAAGCACAGAGTCTGGCACATTGTAGGATCATGCAGAATATATGTTGAATGTTGAATTAATTCATAAACAAGTTAGGTATTTCTGATAAAATGCTGGCTGATACTATTATAAACTTGGAACTTGATATCAGTAAGACTGAAAGAAAATAACTTAGATGGATTTTTATCATTATTTATAAAATAATTACCAATTATATGGTTCTTTTGTTGCAAAAGACAGTTTGGGTTAATGAAATGTAGTATAGTAGAAGGGTTAATAGCATGGATGTGGTTGAGAATACTGTGTTTGACATTAGTTAAATGGATAACTACTGACAAATTACTTAACTTCCTTGAATTTCATGTTTAACAATGAATATACATCAGTTTCATAATTACAATAATATTAATAAACTTTAAAAGTAAAAGCAATGCTTCATGTAAGGAAACTATACTCCCAAAAGTAAAAGAAAGAGTACCTACTTCTAAAATAGTATATAAATATGATAAGGTGCTAGAATTATAAAGAAAAGTGTAATTATTTAGAAAATGAGATATTGACCAGAAATAAAAGGACAGCATTTTAAAAATCTTTTTTTTCTAAAAACTATAGAAAAAAACTTAAAGAAGAAAATGTGGCTAAATGAGAAATACATTTCTAGAATTGCAAATAATAACCCCAGTAATTATAAAGACATCACATATGAAAATTATCTAATAGTATGTTGGCTGAGTGCAGATGAGATTCTTTGTGACTACTTTGTCTTCTGTGTACTCTGGGCAGACTTTTTTTGCTGTTCTGGGAGCCTCTAAAAGTTGAACTACAAGGAGATTTTACAGATAGAAAGTACTTAGAGAACTGAAATCAGAGACCAGCCACCTCTCTGGAGGTGCATAAATCCAGGAACCTTGAGGGAGAAGAAGAGAACCCAGTGCTTCATTAAGGTTCAGACATGGAGAAACTTGAGAGAAGCAATGGGGCCCCGAGGCAGTGGGATGAGTGAAAGAGTCTGGCATGGCTCATACAAAGCAGCCGGTTTGGGACTCAAAGGAAGCTGAGAAGTGGGTACAAAGCAGAAAAAAGGAAAAGTGATTTCCGGTTTTAAATGGTACACAGAACACATACATTTAATTCTACTACTTCCTAAAATCCTAGTAAGACAACCATAAATGAAATATTTAACTTTTTAAATTTAAAGATTAAAATAATGAGGAAGAGGATTAAAAACACAAATTGGGAAAAACAGAAGGATTTGTAATAACTACCTTAGCAGACTTAAGAAAGTTAAGGCTGAGAGGAAAGGCTGAGAGGAAACTAGATTTATAGGACCCAGAAAAGGCTCAGGAAAAAATGGTTTCAGCTGTAACCAGAAGCAGGAAGATCAACTGAAATTCTGCGTAAGAAACAAATATTCCCAAAATCCTCTCCCCAACTTCAAACAGATGGGCAAATTTCCCTTCCTCATTCCCAGAAACTACAAAACAGAGTCTCTGGACTGAAGAATATTAGACATCCTAGAAGATTGGAAATGCAGAATTAACACAAAGAGATCAAGTGGAAGTTCACATACTGAATTTTGACAGCACTCCTTCCAGCCATGCATCGCTAGTCAACTGTACTACAACTATGGATGCAAAACTTGTAGATTTCAAGGTAGAGATTGGAAGATTTTCTCTGAGCATTCTGATCAGGACAAAAGAAAAGTGCTAAAGGTATTGACCTTTGAGTTCTCCAGGAAAATGATCAAGGCAAATCAACTTCCAGTGAAGCTCAGAGTTGACACCCACACTCACAATTGTTCCAATCAGCTTTTCAGTGACCCATTCTTTAACATAAGCAGACAGTCACAGACCATTCTACCATTAGGAATGGCCCTTAATATTAAAGACTGAGACCAAAGCTTACAAAAACAAAGCAATTTGGAAAAACAAATGCTACAGGGAGAAGGAAACTCCAAAAAATAAAATCATATTATCAGAAAGACGAGAAAAGGTTATTTCGTCAATAAATTGAAACAGATCATAGCTCTTTCAATGTAGCAGGATAACATGAACAAAAATTTGATAGAAGGTTTGGAAGACAAAACTTAAAAAATCTTTCAAAGAGTAAAGGAAAAATATAGGAAGGTAAAATGCAGAACGAAAAGATAAGAACATAAAATTAGTCTAGGAGAAATAAGATCTGAATAATGAGCCTTTTAGAGAATGAGAGGAAGGGAGAAAGCAGAAAAAGAAATAAGAGAAAAAGAAGGAAGAAAATAATAAAATAAATAATTCAAGAAAACTTATCAGCACTAAATGGTGTGTTTCCCACATAAAAGAGCCCATTGAATGCTCAGCATAGTCCGTCAGCATAAATGCACATAAAAAGCACAACATCATGAAATGCTAGAGACAAGTGGAACAATTTAAGCATCCAGGGAGTGCAAGCCAAAATATGGAGTTACAAAATTTAAAAACTCGAATGACTTGAGAATTCTCAACAGCAACACAGATAACTCAAAGACAATAGACCAATACCTTCAAAATATAAATGATTAACGATTTACAACTTAGATAGCTACCCTCAGACTATCAATGGATTGTGATGGTTTTAAAAAAAAAAAGATTTTCAGATATTCATTGTCATCAGTGTTTTACCTAACATGCACACTTTCTCAAGAAGGTACTGGGGTAGGGGGAAAGTTCATTAACACAGGAGAGTAAATCAAGAAAAAAGAATTCATGGCTTGCAAGAAACAGGAATACCAATTTAAGAAAGAGGTGAAGAGAGATCCTGAAATGCACTCTGCCACTGGTGAAGAGAACAAAACCAGAGCAGATTGGAGCAGGTCAGAAGCTTTCAGGAGTGATATTCCCAAGAAGATGAAGTTGAATGGCTCCTAATTGTCTTTGTACAGAGAGAAGATTTAAACAATTAGGAGAAAGTTTGCAATTGGACTACCCATAAGTATATAGCAAATTAAATAAAAATATGAAGGATTTATTAATTATAGGAAAAACAAAATGTGTAGGAAAGAAAAAGTAATCAGTCATTCATATAACTTAACCATGAAAATTATTTGTAATTGTCATAATATTGTAAAAATTGAATTGTTAGGCAAGATTTTGACACAACTATGTTAACAGGGTAAGCGGATGAGAAGTAATGAAAGAAAATCATAGCCTTCTTTTCCATATTATAAAGCCAGTAGAAAATGGCTGCTGCAGAAAAACAGAGTGATGGCAAGATCATTATATTTAGGAATATGGGAATGGGAAAAATTAGAAATAGAAAACAAAAATAGGGCTGAAGGTGGTGGCTTACGCCTGTAATCCCCCAGTTTGGGAGGCCAAGGTAGGTGAATCACTTGAGTTCAGGAGTTTGAGACCAAACTGGGCAACATAGTGAAACCTGGTCGCTATAAAAATACAAAAGTTAGCAGGGCACGGTGATGCATGTCTGTAATTCCAGCTATTCACAAGGCTGAGGCAGGAGAATCACTTGAACCTGGGAGGCAAAGGTTGCAATGAGCTGAGATCACGCCACTCAGCCTTGGTAACAGAGCAAGACTCTGTTTCAAAAACGAAAAAGAAAAAAAGGAAAGCAGAAACAGAAAAAAATAGTGAAAGTAGAAATAGAAAATCTAAAGCAAGAATAAATACCAGAGGAACCAGATGAAGTAGAATGAAGTGCTTGATTACGAGGGTCCTAGTCTGCAACTGGGCAGGAGGTAGGCAGAGGACTACTGTTATTCATGATAAATCCTGCATAACAATTAAGTTTTTTAAACCATGTATATCTTTGAGGAAAATAAAACTAAATTTTAAAAAATATATGAGCAGAAGGACAAGAAAGAGGAAAAGAAGGACAAAGCCATGTCATTAGAGCCCATACTGGATTTCTCTGAAAATCTCCAGTGAAAATTGACTACAAGAAGCAAACTTCATTCCCCTGCTCTGGCCACAGAAGGAGCCAGGCCCTAGAGGCTGACCCTTCAGAGAAGGCTGATCACTTAGCTGCTGCAAGGGAAGCATCCTCTGGAAAGTACAGCAGCAATCGTCACTGAAGGCAACAGAACCCAGAAAAGGACAGCTGCAGATGTGGACACAGCAGCTCCAACTGTCAACAACCAAGTCCTTTCTACCATTTCCAACTCTACAGAGAATGAACCCCACAGAGAATGACTCAGCACCTAGAAAGAAGGACAGATGTCTTACTAGTCAAGTCGGTCATATTTAAAGAGTCAATGGAATTAACACCGTCAACAGTGTTATGAACGACTTCACAGTGCTTCTCGGTTAATTGGCTATGTGGAGTTCAGTGGAAAAAGTCCAACAGAGCGCTGTGAATACATAAATATATTTTGCCCAAATAATATATATTTAAGAAATTACAAATGGAGTTATAAGTAACTGTGTCTTGCAGAAGGATCTGAAGGACCATATGAAAAATCCATGCAACTTAAAGTATATCTCCCAAAGTTTTAAGATGTTGAATGTTCCTCATTTTTGACCCCACACCATGAAATTTCCAAGAAGACTCAGTGCCTATAATTAGCAGGGCATGGTATAGTAACTAAGAGCCTAGGTTTTAGAAGTAATCAGACTGCAGGTCACATACTGGCTTCACTATTTTCTCATTTTATGACTTTACAAAGTGCTCTTTAAACTAAGTCTTTGCTTGTTCTTGTGAAAAATGGTACAGTAATACTAAAAAGTTAAATTGCTATAAGGATTATGAGGAAATGTGTGTAAATCACTTAGTACTGTGTCTGGCATACAGAAAACGTTAAATAAATGATAGCTACTACTATATTTTTAGAGAAGGATCATAGGAAGACCGGGGCAAAGGAACTAAAGCATGTTGTGCTACCTGCTGCTCCCTTCCACGTTCTAAAAATGCCAGATGTGCTCTTATTTAAACTTTGCAATTCACCCAAGGTCACAAAGATGGTATCTGGTAGACAATTTGAATATAGACCTATCTTACTTCAAAAACCATGCACTTTTCACTAAAAATTCTTAACCTGAATTCTGTTAGTGTATCATCAAAGATTAATCCATCAGATCAAAATCTCTTTTCTCTTTCTGATCTCCACACATCATTTAGAAAGAAAGAGTCCTTTGAGGACATGGTACAGCTGAGAGAAAATATTTGATCAGAAGAATGAAGTAAGCAAAGCCCCAAGAAATTTGGCATACATAGAGGATCTCACACGGGGACCCCCAAATACCAGATGAATACATGTGAGCCCACCCAGATGCCAAGGGAATAGAGACAATGAAGAGGAGTAGTGGAAAATGAAAGAGAATTTAGAACTATAGAGATCAACTACGTAAAGGGTCCTATCCACATTCAAATACTTCCCAGCTCAAATATTTAAATTTATAATTATACTGGAAATCTTAATATTTCATTACTAATATTTCAAACATTGAAAGTTAATTCATTCTAATTAATTAATTCTTAAGAATGTCAGTTATGCGCATTGCATACTCTATGTCCTATACAGTTGGAAAAGAACATAAATACAGCCTCTGTCTTGAAGGAATTTACCAGGTGATGCTTCTGTTAAGATATTTTTCAGACAAAGATGACACTAACAATACACTTAAATGTTTGAGAAGAATCTAAATGTCCTCACAATTGTCTATGGAAGGAATTCAGAAAGCAGGAGACAACTGTCAGTTGGATAAATCAGGGAACATTTCAGACGAGTTAAGCCTTGAAAATGGATTTAATTTGAATTCATAGAAGCAGAGAGGAGAATGATGGGTGCCAGTGGCTGGAGGGTGGGGGAAATGAGAAGATGTCAGTCAAAGGGTACAAACTTTCCATTATAATATAAACTAGCTCCGGGGATGTACTGTACAGTAAGGATGGTTATGGATGTGTTAATTAATTTTATTGTGGTAATCATTACATAATGTATACATGTATACACACATATATATCACATTATCACATTGCTTATGTTGAATATATACAATATTTGCCAATGACTGTTTTAAAATTAAAAAAGAAAATGAATTTGACTAGAAAGAAAGGGAGAAACAGGATTGTCGGTGAGGCAAAGGGGTGAATTCGTGGGCATGAGAAGGCCACGGTATGTTGGAAGAACAATGATTTGCTTTCACTGGATGTGCCAATCTAGGTTTAGAAATTACAAAAGATAAGACTGGAAAAAACAGGATGTTGCTAAATAATAAAACACTTTGACTGTCAGGCTGGGGAGTTTGAACTTTGTCTTCTAATAGGAAGGAGCCATCCATGTTTGGGTTTTTGTTTCTCTGTTGTTCTAGTCTAAGAATGATTATCAAAACTCCATAAAATTCCATTCCCCATCATTTCTACATAGTTTGATCTATAGATTCAAAATGCAATCCAACTATAGATAAAAGGGAGATTTTATTGTAGATATTGACATGCTTATTCCAAACTTTGCATGGAAAGGCAAGGGAACTAAAATAGGCAATTCCGAAATTCTGAAAAAGAACAAAGTCAGAAGCCTCACATTACCCAATTGTAAGACTTATAAAGCTATAGTAATCAAGTCAAACTGGTATTGTCAAAAGGATAGACATACAGATCAATCAGACAGAATAGAAAGCCCAGAAATAGATCTATGCAAATATAGTTAACTGATTTTTGATAAAGATTCAAAGGCAAGTCAGTGGAGAAAAGCTTTTCAACAAATGGTGCTCGGATAATTGGACATCCATATAGGAAAAAGAAGAAAAAACAAAAAAAAATCTCCAAATGACTATACACCTAAAGGTATCATGTAAAAGTATAGGCAGTATTTTCTAGGAGATATCTGTGTTGAACAGGATTTGTCAACATATTTTTAGATGTAATACCAAAAGCACACACCATTAAATAAAATATTGATTAACTGGACTCTACCAAAGTTTTAAGCTCTAGCTCCATGAAAGACACTGTTCAGAGAATTAACAAACAACTCACAGAGTAGGAGAAAATATGTAAATTACATATCTATAAAAGACATGTACAAAGAATGTATAAACACTCTCAAACTTAATAATTAAAAAAAAGCAATCACCACAATTAAAAAATAGGTAAAACATTTGAACAGACACTTTACCAAAGAAGATCTATGAATGGCGGGTGGGTGTGGTGACTCACACCTGTAATCCCAACACTTTGGGAGACCAAGATGGGTGGTCTCAGTTGCTTGAGCTCAGTAGATCCAGACTAGCCTGAACAATATAGTGAGACCCCCTCTCCACAAGAAATATGAAAGTTAGCCAGGTGTGGTGGCATGCACCTGTAGTCCCAGATACTCAGGAAGCTGAAGTGGAGAATCAATTGAACCTAGAAGGCTGGGTCTGAAGTGAGCTGTGATCATACCACTGCACTTCATTCTGGGCAGCAAAGTAGGACCTTGTCTCAAAAACTATAAATATATATAAATATATGGATGGCAAATATGTGCACACATATATACTCAGCATCATTACTATTTAGGGAAATTCAAATTAAATACACAATAACATACCATTATACATGTTTTAAAATAGTTTAAATCTTTGTTTTATTCTTTAATTGACAAAAATTGTATATATTTATTGTGTACAACATGATGTTTTGAAACATGCATATGTTGTGGAATGGCCCAAACAAGCTAATTAACATATGCATATAATACATAAAATTATGTAGTTATCATTTTTGTGGTGAGAAGACTTAACATCTACTCTATGAGAGATAAATGGTTTAGAATTTTAAAAATCTGACAATATCAAATGTGAATGAGGATGTGGAGCAACTGCAACTCTCTTTGTTGGTTCCTTTCCATTCTTTTTTCTGTGATCTTGTCTTCACTCTTTTTTTATTGTTGATCTTCAATCTCTGATATCCTTTCTTCTGCTTGATTGACTTGGCTATTGATACTTGTGTGCACTTCAAGAAGTTCTCATGCTGTGTTTTCAGCTCCATCAGGTCATTTATGTTCTTCTCTAAACTGTTTATTCTCATTAGCACTTCCTGTAACATTTTATCAAGGTTCTTAGCTTCCTTGCATTGGGTTAGAACATGCTCCTTTAGCTCAGAGGAGTTTGTTATTACTCACCGTCTGAAGTCTACTTCTGTCAATTTGTCAAACTCATTATCCATCCAGTTTTGTTTCTTGATGGTGAGGAGCTGTGATTCTTTGGAGAAGAGGCATTCTGGTTTTTGGAATTTTCAGCATTTTTACGCTGGTTTTACCTCCTCTTTGTAGCTTTATCTACCTTTGGTCTTTGATATTAGTAAACTTCAGATGGGGTTTTTTCATGGTCATTCTTTTTTTTTTTTTTAGATGCTTATGCTATTTCTTTCTGTTTGTTAGTTTGCCTTCTAACATCAGTCTCCTCTTCTGCAGGGCTGCTGGAGTTTTCTGGAGGTCCACTCCAGACTCTGTTTGCCTGGGTATCACCAGCAGAGCCTGCAGAACAGCAAATTTTGCTGTCTGCTCCTTCTTCTGGAAGCTTCGTCCTAGAGGGGCACCCACCAGATGCTGGCCAGTGCTCTCCTATATGAAGTGTCTGTCAACCCCTACTAGGAGGTTTCTCCCCATCAGGAGGCACAGGGGTCAGGGACTCACTTGAGGAGGCAGTCTCTCCGTAGCAGAGCTCGAGCACTGTGCTGGGAGATCTGCTGCTCTCTTCAGAGCATGTAGACATGAATATTTAAGCCCGCTGAAGCTGTGCCCACTACCACCCCTTCCCCCAGATGCTCTGCCCCAGGGAGATGGGAGTTTTACCTATAAGTGCCTGACTGGGGCTGCTGCCTTTCTTTCAGAGATGCCCTGCCCAGAGAACCCTAGAGAGGCAGACTGGCTACAGTGGCTTTGCTGAGCTGTGGTGGGCTCTGCCCAGTCCCAATTTTCCTGCTGCTTTGTTTATACTGTAAGGGGTAAACTGCCTACTCAAGCCTCAGTAATAAAGGATGCCCCTCCCACTACCAGGCTTGAGCATCCCAGATTGACTTTAGACTGTTGTGCTGGCAGTGAGAATTTCAAGCCAGTGGATCTTAGCTTATTGGGCTCCCTGGGTTGGGAATCCACTGAGCAAGACCCCTCAGCTCCCTGGCTTCAGCCCCCTTTCCAAGGGAATGAACAGTTTGTCTCACTGGTGTTTCAAGTGCTACTGGGGTACAAAAAAAAGTCCTGCAGCTAGCTTGGTGTCTGCCCAAGTGGCCTCTCAGTTTTATAGTTTTATGCTTGAAACCCAGGGACCTTGTGGTATAGGCACCCGAGGGAATCTCCTTGTCTGTGGGTTGTGAAGACCATGGGAAAAATGTATTATCTGGGTTGGATAGCACCGTCCCTCACAGCTTCCCTTGGCTAGGGGAAGGAGTTCCCTAACCCCTTGTGCTTCTCAGGTGAGGTGATGCCCCCACTCTGCTTCTCCTTACCCTCTGTGGACTGCATCCAGTGTCTAACCAGCCCCAATGAGTTGAACCAGGTACCTCAGTTGCAAATGCAGAAATCACCCACCTTCTGCGTTGATCTCGCTGGAAGCTGCAGACTGGAGTTGTTCCTATTTGACCATCTTGCCCCATCTCCATTTCTCTATTCTTTAGCTTTGTCATTGTAAATTTCAGCTAACACCTACCTTATAAGATGGTTGTACTGATTATATGTGATAGTGTATGTATAGCACCTGAGGTGTAAAAAAATAAAGAGCTCAATTTAGGAACAATAAAAAATAAGTGTAAGATGGACAGTTAGAAGCAGCTGCAGTCCACAGCTCTCACAGAGAGTGAATGAAAGTGGTGAGTGAATTCAGCATCTTTAACTGAAATATACAGGTTCTCACACTGGGACTGACTAGGCAAATAACTCAACTCACAGAGAACAAAAAAAAAAAAAGCAGGGGGAGGGGGGTGTGGTGTCAGTCAACCCAGGAGCAGCACTGAGCCAAAGGAACCTCCACCTCCAGCCAAGGGAAGCCGTGAGTAATTATGTGACCCCACCCCAGAAACTATGCTTCTCCCATAGATCTTTGCAACTTGTAAATCAGGAGATCGCCTTAGGAGACCATGCAACCAGCGTCTTGGGTCCAATACACAGAGCTATGTGGAGCCTCAACAGAGCGAGGCTGTGGGTGAGACCTCCCCTCGAGGCCTTCAGCCACTCCAGCCAGGGTTCTGTGGACAGAGTCCTGACCTCTCCCTGGACAGATCTCCCTAAGGGAGAGGTGGCCACTATCTCTGTGGTTTGGTAGACTCAACCATTCCAGCCTGCCAGCTTTGGAGAATAAAAATGGTCTGGACAAGGAAGGGTCCCCACTAATGCAGCACACCTACTCTATCAAAAAGCAGCCAGATTGTTTCTTTAAGCAGGTCCCTTAACCTGTTCCTCCTGTCTGGGTAAGACCTCCCAACAGGAATCTCCAGCCACCTTCTACAGGCACATTGGGTCAGAAACAAGTCAGTAGCTCCCTGGAATGGAGCTTCCAGAGGAAGGAGCAGGATGCCATCTTTGCTATTTTGCAGCTTTCACTGGTGATACCCCCAAGTATGGGACAAACTAAAGTAATTAGGGTCTGAAACAGACTCCAGCAAACTGCAGCAGCCCTATGAAGAGTGGCCTGAAGGTTAAAAGAAAAACCAACAAAGAGAAAGTAACAGCAACAAAAAAAGACCCCACAAAGACACCATTCAAAGAGAAACAACCTCAAAAATTAAACGTAGATAAACCCAAAACATGAGAAAGAATCAATGCAAAAATGCTGAACACTCAAAAAGCCAGAGTCCCTATTCTCTTCCAAATGACTGCAACACCTTTGCAGAAAGAGCATAGAACTGGACTGAGGCTGAGAGGGCTGAACTGGCAGAAATAGGCTTCAGAAGGTGGGTAATAATGAATTTCACTGAGCTAAAGGAGCATGTTGTAACCCAATGCAAAGAAGCTAAGAATCACGACAAAACAAGGCAAGAGCTGATAGCCAGAATAGCCAGTTTAAAGAGGAACATAACCTGATGGAGTTGAAAAACACAATACAAGAACTTCATAATGCACTCACAAGTATCAATAGCAGAATAAGACCAAGGAAAGGAAAGAACCCCAAAGCTTGAAGACTATCTTTCTAAAATAAGACTGGCAGACAAGAATAGGGGAAAAAAGAATAAAAAGGAATGACCAAAGCCTCTGAGAACTATGGGATTATGTAAAGATACCAAACCTATGACTGATAGGGGTACCTAAAAGAGACAATGGAATCAAGTTGGAAAACATACTTCAGGATATCATCCAGGAGAACTTTTCCACCTAGTAAGACAGGCCGTTTCAATTCAGGAAATCCAGAGAACCCCAGGAAGATACTCCATGAGAAGATCAACCCCAAGACAAATAATCATCAGATTCTCCAAGGTCAAAATGAAAGAAAAAATGTTAAGGGCAGCCAAAGAGAAAGGACAGGTTATCGACAAAGGGAAACCCATCAGACTAACCATAGACCTCTCAGTGGAAACCCTGTAAGTCAGAAGGATTGGACTCCCATCCTGTAAGTCAGAAGGATTGGACTCCAATCCTGTAAGTCAGAAGGATTGGAGACCAATATTCAACATTCTTAAAGAAAAGAATTTCCAACCCAGAATTTCATATCTGGCCAAACTAAGTTTCATAAGTGAAGGAGAAATAAGATCCTTTTCAGACAAGCACATGCTGAGGGAACTCATCATCACTGGGCCTGCCTTGCAAGAGCTCCTAAAGGAAACAGCAAATATGGAAAGAAAAAACCATTACCAGACACTACAGAAACACACTGAAGTACACAGACCAGTGACACTATGAAGCAACCATATAAATAAGTCTGCAAAATAACTGATTAGCATCATGATGAGAGGATCAAATTCATACATAACAATACTAACCTAAATGTGAATGAGCTAAATGCCCCAATTAAAAGACACAGAATGTAAGCTGGATAAAGAGCCAGGACTCATTGGTATACTGTCTTCAGAGACCCATCTCACGTGCAAAGACACACATAGGCTCCAAATTAAGGAATGGAGAAAAATATACCAAACAAATGGAAAACAGAGAAAAGCAAGGTTTGCAATCCTAGTTTTTGTCAAAATAGACTTCAAACCAATGAAGATCAAAAAAGACAAAGAAGGGCATTACATAACGGTAAAGGGTTCAATTCAACAAGAAGAGCTAACTATTCTAAATAAACATGCACCCAATACAGGAGCACCCAGATTCTTATAGCAAGTTCTTAGAAACCTACAAGGAGGTTAGACTTAGACTCTCACACAATAATAGCTGAAGACTTTAACAACCCACTGACAATCTTAGATCATCAAGACAGAAAATTAATGTAGATAATCAGGACCTGAACTCAGCTCTGGATCAAGTGGACCTGAGAGATATCTGCAGAACTCTCCACCCCAAAACATCAGAATACACATTCTTTACATCACCACATGGCACTTACTATAAAATTGATCACACAGTCGGAAGTGAAACATTCCTTGGCAAATGCAAAAGAACTGAAATAACATAGACAGTCTCTCAGACCACAGTGCAATCAAATTAAAACTCCAGATTAAGAAATTCACTCAAAACCACACAACTACATGTGAACTAAACAACCTGTCCCTGAATGACTCTTGGGTAAATAATAAAATTAAGGCAGAAATCAAGAAGTTACTTAAAACCAATGAGAACAAAGAGACAATGTACCAGAATCTCTGAGACACAGCTAAAGCACTGTTAAGAGACAAATTTATAGCACTAAATGCCCACATCAAAAAGCTAGAAAGATCTCAAGGTGACAACCTAACAACTCAAATAAAAGAACTAGAGGACCAACAGCAAATAAACTCCAAAGCTAACAGAAGACAAGAAATCACCAAGATCAGAGCTGAACTGAAGGAGACTGAAACACACACACATACACAAAAATCCTTCAAAAAAAATCAACAAATCCAGGAGCTGATTTTTCAAAAAACTAATAAAATAGATAGACTGCTAGCTAGACTAATAAAGAAAAAAGGAGAGAAGTATCAAGTAAACACAGTCAGGAATGATAAAGGGGATATCATCACTGACCCCACAGAAATACAAACAACCATCAAAGAATACTGTAAACACCTCTATGCACATACACTAGAAAATATAAAAGAAATGGATAAATTCCTGGACAAATACACTCTTTCAAGACTGACTGAGGAAGAATTTAAATACCTGACTAAACCAATTCAGTATTGATTACTGAAATTGAGGCAGTAATCAATAGCCTACTAATCAAAACAACAACAACAACAACAACAACCCAAGACCAGAGGGATTCACAGCTGAATTCTACTAGAAGGATAAAGAAGAGCTGATACTATTTCTACTGAAATTATTCCAAAATATTGAAAAGGAAGGACTCCTCCCTAACTCATTCTGTGCGGCCAGGATCATCCTCATACCAAAAACCTGGCAGAGATACAACAACAACAACAATGAAAAAAAACGCACAAAACTTCAGGCCAATATCCTTGATGAACACGCAAAAATGCAAAAATCCTCTACAAAATATTGGCAAACTGAATCCAGCAGCACATCAAAAAGCTTATCCACTATGATCAAGTTCACTTCGTTTCCAAGATGCAAGGTTAGTTCAACATATGCAAATTAATCAATGTGATTCATTGATTAATGAATTTTAGAAACCTTGTAGGTTTCTAAGAATGACTATCTCAATAGATGCAGAAAAAGGCCTTTGATAAAATTCAATATCCCTTCATGTTAAAAACTCTTAATAAAATAGGTACTGAAGGAACATACCTCAAAATAATAAGAGGCACATATGACAAACCCACAGCCAGTATCATACTGAATGGGCAAAAGCTGGAAGCATTCCCTTTGAAAACTGGCACAAGACTAGGGTGATGTCTCTCACCACTCCTATTCAACACAGTACTGGAAGTTCTGGCAAGAGAAAGAAATAAAGGTTATTGAAACAGGAAGAGAGGAAGTCACATTATCTCTGTTTGCAGATGACATAATTTTATATCTAGAAAACCCCGTCATATCAGCTTCTTAGGCTGATAAGCAACTTCAGCAAAGTCTCAGGATACAAAATCAGTGTTCTAAAATCTCTAGCATTCCTGTACACCAACAACAGTCAAGCAGAGGGCCAAATCATGAATGAACTCCCATTCGCAATTGCTACAAAAAGAATAAAACACCTAGGAATACAGCTAATAAGGGAAATGAAAGATCTCTTCAAGAAGAACTACAAACTGCTGCTCAAAGAAACCAGAGATGACACAAACAAATGGAAAAATATTCCACATTCATCAATAAGCAGAATAAATATCATAAAAAGGACCATACTGTCCAAAGTGATTTATAGATTTAATGCTATTCTCATTAAACTTCCACTGACGTTTGTCACAGAATTAGAAGAAAACTATTTTAAAATTCATATGGAACCAAAGAAGAACCTGAATAGTCAAGACAACCCTAAGCAAAAAGAACAAAGCCAGAGGCATCATGTTACTTGACTTCAAACTATAATACAATGCTACAGTAACCAAAACAGTATGGTACTGGTACAAGAAAAGACACATAGACCAATGGAACAGAATAGAGAACTCAGAAGTAAGACCACATGCCTACAACCATCTGATCTTCAACAAACCTGACAAAAACAAGCAATTGGGAGAGGATTCTTTGTTTAATAAATGGTGCTGGGAGAACTGGCTAGCCACATGAAGAAAATTGAAACTGGATTCCTTCCTTACACTACATACACAATTAACTCAAGATGAATTAAAGACTTAAATGTAGGCCAGGCATGGTTGCTCCTGTAATCCCAGCACTTTGGGAGGCTGAGGCAGGCAAATCACCTGAGGTCAGGAGTTCCAGATCAGCCTGGCCAACATGGTGAAACCTCATCTCTACTAAAAATACAAAAATTAGCTGGGCATGGTGGCACACACCTACAATCCCAGCTACTCGGGAGGTGAGGCAGGAGAATCGCTTGAACCCAGGAGGCAGAGGTTGCAGTGAGCCGATATCACACTACTTCACTCCAACTTGGGCAGCAGAGTGAGATTCCATCACAAAAAAGAAAAAAAAAAGGAAGACTTAAATTTAAAACCCAAATCTATAAAAATTCTAGAAGAAAATCTAGGCAATATCATTCAGGAAATAGTCACAGCAAAAATTTAATGATGAAAATGCCAAAAGCAATTGCAACAAAAGCAAAAATTGGCAAATGGGATCTAATTAAATGAAAGAGCATCTGCACAGCAAAAGAAACTATTATCAGAGTGAACAGACAACCTACCAGAATGAGAGAAAAATTTTACAATCTATTCATCTGACAAAGATTTAATATCCAGAGTCTACAAGGAACTTAAATTTACCAGAAAAAACAAACATTAAACACTGCCCATTGAAAAGTGGGCAAAGGACATGAACGTACACTTCTCAAAAGAAGACATACATGCAGCCAACAAACATATACAAAAAAGCTCATCACTGATCATTAGAAAAATGCAAATCAAAACCAAAATGAGATACTATCTCACATCAATTATGGCTTTTATCAAAGTCAAAAATCAATAGATGCTGGCGAGGTTGCAGAGAAAAAGGAATGCTTTTACACTCTTAGTGGGAGTGTAAATTAGTTCAACTATTGTGGAAGAAGACAGCTTGGTGATTCCTCAAAGACCTAGGGACAGAAATATCATTTGACCAAGCAATTCCATTACTGGGTATATACCCAAAGGATTATACATTGTTTTATTATAAAGATGCATGCACACATATGTTCACTGCAGCACTATTCACAATAGCAAAGACACGGAATCAACCCAAATGCCCATCAATGGTAGACTGGATAAAGAAAATGTGGTATATTTACACTGTGGAATACTATTCAGCTATAAAAAGGAACAAGATCATATCCTTTGCAGGAACATGGATGGAGCTGGAAGCCATTATCTTCAGCAAACTAATGCAAGGACAGAAAACCAAACACTGTGTGTTCTCAATTACAAGTAAGAGCTCAATGATGAGAACACACGGACCCACGGAGGGGAATAACACACAATGGGGCCTGCCAGTGGTGGGAGTGGAGGGAGGAAGAGCATCAGGAAAAGTAGCTAATGGATGTTAGGCTTACTACCTGGGTGATGGATTGATAGGTGCAGCAAACCACCATGGCACACGTTTACCTATGTAACAAACCTGCACATCCTGCACATGTACTTCTGCATTTAAAATAAAAGTTAAAGAAAAAATTTTAAAACAAAAACAAAAATAAGTGTAAGTAAAATTTCTACTTGCACCT
>CAUYLG010013179.1:0-32000 GCA_963573385.1 Cacajao melanocephalus | reverse complement strand
TTATTGGCATAAAAGAGGTTTTTAATACCCATTTTTAACTGCATTCTAGCCTGGGCAATAGAACAAGAATCCCATTCTCTCTCCCTCTTTCTCTTCTTCTTTCTTTCTCTCTTACATTATTTTTTTTCTTTCTTTCACTCTCACTTTCTTTCCCCTCTTTTTCTTTCTTTCAAAAAAAAAAAAAAGAACTAGAGAAGCAAGAGCAAACAAATTCAAAAGCTAGCAGAAGACAAGAAATAACTAAGATCAGAGCAGAACTGAAGGAGATAGAGAGACAAAAGACTCTTCAAAAAATCAATGAATCCAGGAGCTGGTCTTTTTAAAAAGATCAGCAAAACAGACCACTAGCCAGACTAATAAAGAAGAAAAGAGAGAAGAATCAAATAGACACAATAAAAATTGGTATATATTTACCATGGAATACTACTTAGTCATCTTAGCAAACTAACACAAGAACAGAAAACCAAACACTGCATGTTCTTGCTCAGAAGTGGGAGTTGAACAATGAGAACACATGGCCACAGGGAGGGGCCTGTTAGGGGATGGGGAGTTCTAAAATTTATATGAAACCAAAAAAGAACTGCATAGCTAAAGCAAGACTAAACAAAAAATAAAATGAAATAAATCTGGAGGCTCACATTACCTGACTTCAAACTGTACTACAAGGCTATAGTTACTAAAACAGCATGGTACTGGTATAAAATAGGCATGTAGACCAGTGGTGAAGAACAGTTAATCCAGATAATCTCCAGCAAAGCAAACAAAAATATAAAGTGGTGAAATGACACCCTATTCAAAAATGGTGCTGAAATAACTGGCAAGCCGTATGTAGAAGAATGATGCTGGATCCTCATCTCTCACCTTATAAAAAATCAACTCAACATAGATCAAAGACTTACATCTAAGACCTAAAAATAAGAATAAAAATTCTAGAAGATAACATCAGAAAAACTCTCCTAGGTATTGGCTTAGGCAAAAGTTTATGACCAAGAGCCCTAAAGCAAATGCAACAAAAACAAAACTAAGAAGCTTCTGCACAGCAAAACAAATAATTAGCAGAGTAAACAAACAGTCCATAGAGTGGGAGAAAATATTCACAAACTATGCATCTGACAAAGGACTAATATCCAGACTCTACCAGGAACTCAAACAAATCAGCAAGAAAAAAAAAAATCTCATCAAGAAGTGGGCAAAGCACATGAATAGACAATCCTCAAAAGAAGATATACAAATAGCCAACAAACATACGAAAAAATGCTAAGCATCACTAACTGTCAGGGAAATGCAAAGCAAAACCGCAATGAGATACCACCTTACTCCTGCAAGTGTGGTCATAATTTAAAAATCAAAAAATAACAGTATATATGTTGGTTGGGATGTGGTGAAAAGGGAACACTTTTACTCCTGGTGGGAATGTAAACTAGTACAACCACTGTAGAAAACAGTGTGGAGATTCCTTAAAGAACTAAAAGTAGAACTACTCTTTGATCCAGCAATCTCACTGCTGGGTATCTGCCCAGAGAAAAAGAAGCCATTATATGAAAAAGACACTTGCACACTCATGTTTATAGCAGCACAATTCACAATTGCAAAAATATACACCAGTCTAAATGCCCATCAACCATAAGTGGATAAAGAAAATGTGGCATATATTTACCATGGAATACTACTTGGCCATAAAAAGGAACAAAATAACGGCATTTTCAGTAACCTGGATGGAGTTGGAGACCATTATTCTAAGTGAACTAACTTGGGAATAGGAAACTGAACATAATATATTCTCACTTATAAGCAAAAACTAAGCTCACTGCAACCTCCACCTCCCAGGTTCAAGCAATTCTTCTGCCTCAGCCTCCCGAGTAGCTGGGACTGCAGGTGCATGCCACCATGCCCAGCTAATTTTTTTGTATTTTTAGTAGAGACCAGGTTTCACCATGTTGACCAGGATGGTCTCGATCTCTTGACCTTGTGATCCGCCCACCTCAGCCTCCCAAAGTGCTGGGATTACAGGTGGTAAATAAATTTTTTAAATTTTATTTTCACATCGTTCATTGCAAATGTGTAAAAATACACAAAAATGATTTCTGTATGTTAATCTCGTATCCTGAACTCTTGCTGAGCTTGTTAGTTCCAAAAGTTTTTTTTTAAAGTGAATTCCTTAGACTATTGTATACACAAGATTATAAAATCTACAATTTTCTTTCTTTCCAAACTGATGGCTTTTATTTTTATTTTTTTTATTTTTGCCTAATTGCTCTGCCTAGAACTTCCAGAACAATGTTTTATATAAGTGAACAGAATGGTCATCCTTGCCTTGTTTCTCATCTTGGGGGAAATCCTCCATGCTTTCAAAATTAGGGATAATAGTAGCAGTGGGTTTTTTATAGTTACCTTTTATCGGGTTGAGGATATTTTCTTCTATTCCTAGTTTCTTATTTATATTATGACAGAGTGTTGGATTCTTCCAAATGTATTTTCTGCATTTTTTGAGATGGTAATGTAATTTTTGTATTTATTCTATTGTTATCATGTATTACATTAATTGATTTTTCAAATGTTGAATCAACTGTGAATTCCTGGGATACAAATCCACTTGGATTGGAAATATGGTAGACATTTCCTATGTTTTTGGATTTGGTTTGCTAGTGTTTTGTTGGCGATGTCTGCATCGATGTGTAAGAGATATACATCTTTAGTTTTTATTTCTTGTGAGGTTTCTGTCTGGTTTCAGTATCTGGGCAACTAACCCCATAAAATGAATTGGAAAATATTCCCTCCTCTTTTTTGGGAGGGTTTGTAAAGAATTTGTGTTAATTTAAAAAAATTTCAGTGGTGAAATCATTTGATACAGGGCTTTACTTTGTGGGTAGATTTTTGCTTAACTATTCAATCTCCTTTATTATTATAGTTCTTTTTAGACTTCTGATATTTTCTTAAATCGGTTTTGGTAGTTTATATCTTTCCAGAAATCTTCGCATTTTATCGAAGTCATTTAGTTTGTTGATGTACAATTGCTGTCACAGTATTCCTTCTGTCAAGGTCAGAAGTAATATCTTCTCTCATTTCTGATGCTAATAATGTGAATTTTCTCTTTTTCTTGGCCAATCTCGATACAGGATTATCAGTTTTGTTGTATTTTCTTCCAATAACCAGTTTTTTATTTTATTCATTTCCTCTATTGTCTATTCTCTATTTCATTAATTTTCATTTTAATCTTTTATTTTTTTCATTTTGCTTGCTTTAGATTTAGTTTGCTCTTCTTTCTCCAATGTCTTTAAGTGGAAGGTTAGCTATTGATTTATTTTTTCCTTCTTGATATAAGCATTTACAGCTATAAATTGTCCTCTAAGCCCTGCTTTCGCTGGATTCCATAAGGTTGTAGTGTTTTATCTTCATTTTCATACATCTCCAAGTATTTCCTGATTTCCCTTTTGAGTTCTCCTTTGATCCACTGGTTATTTAGAAGTGTGTCTTTACATTTCTATATATTTGTGAGTTTCCCAGATTTTTCCTGTTATTAATTTTCTATTTTATTCCAAAGTGACTGGAGAACATACTATGTGTCATTGCTGTCCTTTTAAATATATCGAAGTTTGATTTTGGCCTAACATATAATCTATCTTGGAGAAGGTTTCATGTATATAACAAAAAAATGTATATTTTGTGTTTGGCTAAAGTGCTCTGTAGATGTCTGTGAGCACTGATGTATTTGCCTTCAGGTTTACCATTTTGTTATTTGTTTTGTTTTACCTTCTGTTTCTCATTCTTATTTTCTCTTTCCTACCTTCTTTTGGATTATATAAACATTTTGTAGTTTACTATTTTTATTTATCTATTGTATATTTAACTATATATTTTTGCATAGTTCTAAAAGTGTTTGCTCAAAGGATTACATTTTACATAATTAACAAAATTTTCACAGTCTACTTAGAATCAACATTTTACCACTTCAAGTTAACAAGAGAAACCTAGCATCATATAGGTACCTTTATCTCTCATTGTTTTTACTTCTAACATGTATGACACCAAATATGGGGGTTTTTCTACACCAATGACCAATATTTCAACTCTTCGGACACCAACTGGGTGTCCAGCTACATATAATACAAAACATATATTTGGTCTTTATCCCCCGTTCCTGGCACAGAGCTCCTAAAATTCTTGTAATTTTCTGAGTGATAGGAGTAAGAGAATCACCTTTTATTATTGATAATAAGCCCTTTTCAATGTTACCTGAGTTTATGCTAATAAGATGACTCTTGGTAGGCCCCTAGATGGCTCCAGGATGGGGTCTGGTTATCAGAAAAAAACAATTATATAATCAGAGGGTTGGACTTTCAGCTCCACCTCCCCCTCCAACTTCTGGAAAGGGGAGAGGAGGTAGAGACTCAGTGAGTCACAAATGGCCAGATTTAATTAACCATGTTTACGTAGGAGAGCCCTCAAAAAGCTCTAAGTAAAAGGGTTTGGAGACCTTCCAGGTCAATGAATGCATTCGCATTCCAGAAGAATGGTGCACCCCAACTCCATGGGGACAGGAACACTCGGGACCCCTCTGGATCTTGCCCTGTGTACCTGTTCATCTGGTCGTTTGTGTACTTAATAATATGGTAAATAAACTGTTTCCCCTGAGTTCTGTGAGATGGTCTAGCAAATTATTAAACACAAGGGTGGGGGTCATGAAAATTCCCGATTTGTAGCCAGTTGGTTAGCAATATAGAAGGCCAGGAAGTTGTTAAAATTTGAAGTGTGACATTCTTGTGGCACTGGGCCCTTAACCTGTGGGTTTTGACACTAGGTAGTCAGTGTCAGAATTAAATGGAATTGTTGGATACCTAGTTGGTATCCAGAGAGTTGGAGAATTGGTTGCTGGCATGAAAACAAAAACACGTATTTAGTGCCAGAAGTGTTAGGAGTAAAAATAATTCATCATATTACATCTACATATGATGCACGCATTCGAAACCCCGACAGGTATTATCATTGTTGATTTCAACCATCAAATCATAATCATTTTTAAAACCCAAGAGAAGAATAGTCTCTATTATTCTCTATATTTCCTTATAGAATTACCATTTCTGATGTTTAATGTTTTTCTCTGGTAACACATTTCTTTTGTCTGAAAAACTTTCTTTAGCAGTTATTTTAGAGCAAATCTCCTACCAATGAATTTTCTTTCTTTTCCTTAATTTGGGAATATCTTGATTTCACCTTTGTTCCTGGAAGACATTGTCCCTGGATACAGAATTCTGGCTGAGAGTTTTTTTGTTTCAGCACTTCCTTCTGGTCTTCATGATTTCGAATGAGAAATCAGAATCCATTTGAATTGTTTCCCTAATAAGTAATGTACTATTTTACTGTGGCTGTTCTCAAGGCTTTTGTCTAGTTTTCAGTAGTTTGGTCCTGATGTATATAGACATGGATTTATTTGAATTTATCCTGTTTGGGGGTACTGAGGTTCTTGAATCTGTAGGTTTAAGTGTTTTTGCTAGATTTGGAAACTTCTTCACCATTATTTCTTTAAATATTTTTTCTGTACTCATTCTTTCTCATCTCCTCCTGCTATTCCAATAATACAAATGCTAAGCCTTTTGATAGTAACCTGAAATTCTCTGGTTCTGTTCTTTTGTTATTGTTGTTTTCTTTATCCGTTGTTCAAATTTGATAATTCTGTTGATGCGTCTTTAGCTGATTCATTCCTCTTTTACCTTTGTTGTGTTTTTGAACCTGTCAACTAAAAATATAAATCTAAGCCCTACAACTGACTGAATGGACTCCCTCTCTCGCCAAAAGCATTCCGACAAATCCTGAAAAATTAGTTCAGGCCATGATGCAAAGTGGGAGTGGTGGAGGGGACACACCCCTCATTATACTCTCCTCAAGTTCCGGCACTGCTGACCAGCATTAACATTAAAACAGAGATATTTTTTTTTTTTTTTTTTTTTAAAGATGGAGTGTCACTCTTGTTGCCTAGGCTAGAGTGCAATGGTGTGCTCTCGGCTCACTGCAACCTCCACCTCCTGGGTTCAAGTCATTCTCCTGCCTCAGCCTCCTAAGCAGCTAGGATTACAACTGCCCACCACCACACTGGGCTTATTTTTGTATATTTAGTAGAGAGGGGGTTGCACCATGTTGACCAGGCTGGTCTTAAACTCCGGACCTCAGGTGATCTGCCCACCTCAGCCTCCCAAAATGCTGGGATTACAGGCATGAGCCACCATTCCCAGCCAAAACAAAGATCTTAAGAATAACAAAATAGGCTATTTGTAGCAGTAAGATGCCAAATTCTGCATCACACGACATAGCAGGCTATGAAAGAAATCAAAATATTTTACTCCCAAATATATTTCTTCAGCATATTTTGAACTGGCCCTAAAAGCTGTCTCTTGTAAAGAAGACAAGAAACAGCCTTATGAGGCCATTTCATTCCTTTATTTTCTGTAGCAAGTCCCCCTTCCTTTCTAGGTTTTTTTTTTTTTTTTTTTTTTTTTTGATCCAGAGAGATTTAACTAAGAGCCTGACAACTTTTAAAGTCTGGGGCCAGGCGCGGTGGCTCATGCCTATAATCCCAGCACTTTGGGAGGCCAAGGCAGGCGGATCACGAGGTCAAGAGGTTGAGACCATCCTGGCCAACATGGTGAAACCCCATATCTACTAAAAATACAAAAATAAATAAATAAATAAATAGGTAGGTATGGTGGCATGAGCCTGCAATCCTAGCTACTAGGAAGGCTGAGGCAGGAGAATCATTTCAACCGGGAAGCAGGAAGCAGAGGTTGCAGTGAGCCGAAATGGCACCACTGCACTACAGCCTGGTGACAGAGCAAGACTCTATCTCAAAAAATAAAGTCTGATGAGAGCTATTTACCATCTATTCTCTCTGAAGCCTGCTATCTGGAGGCTTCTTCTACATAACAAGAAACTTGGCTTCCACAAGCCACCTTAACCCCAAACATTTATTTCTGCTGACTTCAACTCTTTAAGCAAACCTTAAACTCTTTCAACCAATTGCCAATTGGGACATCTTTGACTCTACCTATGACCTGGAGGCCTCCCACCGCACTTTGAGATGTCATGCCTTTCTGGGCTGAACCAATATAAGCCTTGTATATATAGATTTATGTCTTTGCCTGTAATTTCTGTCTCCCTAAAATTTACGAAATCAAGCTGTAAACGAACCACCTTGGGCACATGGTCTCAGGATCTTCTGAGGCTGTGTCATGGGCCATGGTCCCTCACATTTGGTTCAGAACAAACCTCTTCAAATATTTTACAGAGTTTGGCTCTTTTTATCAACAAACCCATCCAGTGAGAATCTAGTCCACTCATTAAAGTTTTAGTTCTGATTTCCACTTCATTTTCTTGATGTTTTCTCTCTTTGCTGAGAATGTCCTGGCACACATTCAGCATGACAGTTTATGTTTATTAGAAAATGGAAATGGTATGTTAATTGAGGTGTAAGTTAAAATCTCAGAGATGAAGCACACTAGAACTTTCTCACACACATAAAAACCCAGTCATCTAAACAGCTTTTCTGAGGAGGAGAATCTATTCCACACAGTAATTCAGCACCCGGGCTCTTTCCCTCTCCTGGTTCCACACTTCTCTGTGGACTAAGGGTAAGCCAAAGGTCACAAACAAGGTAACAGCTGGGAAACAGTAGCCTTTGGAGGCTTCATGCAGGGCTGTCTCTTCTTTCCTATGGCAACAACTGAGGCATTAAACAATAACTGATATTTAGGATGATGACCTTGAATTAATAAAAGGTCTTAAGTCATTAAAAAGTTAAATCAGCAGACAGAAGAATGCAGAAGGGCTAGACAGGCTGAGTCTTCTGGCCTCCATCTTTCTCCCATGCTGGTTGCTTCCTGCCCTCAAACATAAGACTCCAAGTTCTTCGGCTTTGGAACTCTTGGACCTTGGACCACAAACTGAAGGCTGCATGGTTGGCTTCCCTACTTTTGAGGTGTTGGGACTCAACCTGGCTTCCTGGCTCCTCAGCTTGCAGATGGCCTATTGTGGGACCTTACACCTTGTGATCATAAGCCAGACCTAAAGCAAAGGGCTCCAGTAACCTAAACGAGTGGAGAGAATGTGTACCTTGAGAATGGAAATGGCCACAGCCGACTAAGCACAGCAAAGCAAGACTCAGTCACTAGAGGCATGACGAGAATCAGATTAACAGCATAGTCTGGAGACAGATCCAAGATGGCCGATTAGAAGCAGCTCAGGATTGCAGCTCCCAGTGAAAGCACGGAGGGTGAGTGGATGCCGCATTTTCAGATGGATTTTTATTGCCCACAGACCAGGAGATTCCCAGGTGGAGGAGCCCCATGGGTCGCTGGCACGGCTGTTTCTGTCGGCACGGCTGTGCCCGGCGCCGCGGCGCGGCAGTTCTCCGTACAAAATACAGGGGTCCGGGCACCATTTTAGCTGGCGATTGGAGCTCTGGGAAGACAGAATCGCCCATTCAACAGACAGAAAAGGGGACTGAAACAGGGAGCCAGGCCAGGAGATGCCCAGGCAAAAAAGCGCCACGAATCTCAGCGCAGCTGTTTCAGCCGGTACAGTGGGTCACTGCACAGGAAATCACAGATCCCAGCTCCTTTTCAACAGGTGACTGGAACACCTGGGAGACAGTCGACTGTTCAACTAAAAAAAAAAAAAAAAAGAAAAAACAAAAAGGCTCTGAGGCAGGGAGTCAGGTGATAAGGCTTGGCTGGTCCCACCCCCACAAAAAAAACCCAGCAATCTGAAATGCTCTGGATTGAGAGTTTCACAGCAAGCACAGGTGAACCCGGGACGGTCCAGCTCTGTGCGGGAGGGGTGTCCGCCATTACCGAGGCACTCCACCACGACGGAGGTAGTCCGCCATTGCTGAAGCAGTCCGCCGTTGCTGAGGCAGCCCGTGATTACAGAGAGAGTCCACCATTACAGAGGTGGGTGGCCGAGGCAGTTCTAACTATACCTGTATAAACAGAACTGCAGGGAAGTTCACACGGTAGCTGGGCGGAGCCCACAGCAGCTCAGCAAAGCCTCTGCAGGCAGACAGTGACTAGGCTGCCTCCTTGCTGGGCAGGGCAGCCCTGAAAAAAGGCAACAGCACAGCAGAAACTCATAAATAAAGCCCTAACTCCCCAGGAAAGAGCACCCGGGAAAAAAAAAGGCTGGGGGGGGTGCGGTTTATGAGTTCTGCTGCAGCAGACTTAAACGGACCTGCCCAGCAGCTCTGAATGAATGACGGAGCTCACGGCTCAGCACTTGAGCTCCTGTAAAGGACAGACTGTCTCCTCAAGCAGCTCCCTGACCCCTGTATATCCAAAGAGTCACCTCATGAAGGAGAGCACAGACTGACATCAGGTGGGTATCTTTCAGGGACAAAGACAGCAGAAGAAGAAACTGGCAGCAACCCTTACTGTTCTGCAGCTGCTGCAGGTGATCCCCAGGTAAGCAAGGCCTGGAGTGGACCTCAGCAGTCCTACAGCAGAGGGGCCTGACTGGTAGAAGGAAAACTAAGAAACAGAAAGAAATAACTTCATAATCAACAAACTGGACATCCACTCTGAGACCCAATCAGAATGTCAACAACTACAAAGACGACAGGTGGATAAATACACAAAGATGGGAAGAAACCAGCGCAAAAAGGATGAAAACACCCAAAACCAAAACACCTCTCCTCCTACAAGGGATAACAACTCCTCACCAGCAAGGGAACAAGGCTGGATGGAGAATGAGTGTGATGAATTGACAGAATCAGGCTTCAGAAGATGGGTTATAAGAAACTTCTCTGAGCTAAAAGAACATGTTCTAACCCAATGCAAAGAAACTAAGAACCTTGAAAAAAGATTTGATGAGATGCTAATGAGAATAAACAGAGAGGAATATAAATGAATTGATGGAGCTGAAAAACACAACACGAGAACTTCGTGAAGCATGCACAAGTTTCAACAGCCGAATTGACCAAACAGAAGAAAGGATATCAGAGGTCGAAGATCAACTCAATAAAATAAAACGAGAAGGCAAGATTAGAGAAAAAAAGGGTAAAAAGGAATGAACAAAGTCTCCAAGAAATATGGGACGATGTGAAAATTTACGTTTGGTAGGTGTACCTGAATGTGATGGAGAGAATGAATCCAAGCTGGAAAATACTCTTCAGGATATTATCCAGGAAAACTTCCCCAACCTAGCAAGGCAGGCCAATATTCAAGTCCAGGAAATACAGAGACCACCACAAAGATATTTCTCAAGAAGAGCAACCCCAAGGCACATCATCGTCAGATTCACCAGGGTTGAAATGAAGAAGAAAATGCTAAGGGCAGCCAGAGAAAGGTCAGGTTACCCACAAAGGGAAGCCCATTAGACTCACAGCAGATCTCTCAGCAGAAACCCTACAAGCCAGAAGAGAGTGAGGGTCAATGTTCAACATCCTTAAAGAAAAGAACTTTCAACCCAGAATTTCATATCCCGCCAAACTAAGCCTCATAAGTGAAAAATAAAATCCTTTACGAACAAGTAAGTACTCAGAGATTTCATCACCACCAGGCCTGCTTTACAACAGCTCCTGAAAGAGGCACTAAACAAAGAAAGAAACAACCAGTACCAGCCACTCCAAAAACATACCAAATGGTAAAGAACATCAACAGAATGAAGAAACTGCATCAACTAACAGGCAAAACAGCCAGCTAGCATCAAAATGGCAGGATCAAATTCACACATAAGAATATTAACCCTAAATGTAAATGGGCTAAACGCCCCAATCAAAAGACACAGACTGGCAAATTGGATAAAAAGCCAAAACCCATCAATGCGCTGTATCCAGAAAATGCATCTCACATGCAAGGATACATAAAGGCTCAAAATAAAGGGATACAGGAAGATTTACCAAGCAAATGGAGAGCAAAAAAAAGCAGGATTGCAATTCTCATCTCTGATAAAATAGACTTTAAACCAACAAAGATCAAAAGAGACAAAGAAGGACATTACACAATGGTAAAAGGATCAATGCAACAAGAAGAGCTAACAATCCTAAATATAAACACACCCAATACAGGAGCAGCCAGATACATAAAGCAAGTTCTTAATGACTTACAAAGAGACTTAGACTCCCACATAATAATAGTGGGAGACTTTAACACCACACTGTCAGTATTAGATCAGCGAGACAGAAAGTTAACAAAGATATCCAGGACTTGAACTCAGACCTGGACCAAGCAAACCTAATAAGACATTTACAGAACTCTCCATCTGAAATCCACAGAATATACATTCTTCTCAGCACCACATCACACCTACTCTAAAATTGACCACATAATTGGAAGTAAATCACTCCTCAGCAAATGCAAAATAACGGAAATCATAACAAACCATCTCTCAGACCACAGTGCAATCAAGTTAGAACTCAAAATTCAGAAACTAACTCAACACTGCACAGCTTCATGGAAACTGAACAACTGGCTCTTGAATGTTGACTAGATAAACGATGAAATGAAGGCAGAAATAAAGATGTTCTTCGAAACCAAAGAGAAAGAAGACACAACATATCAGAAACTCTGGGACACATTTAAAGCAGTGTCTGGAGGAAAATATATAGCAATAAATGCCCACATGAGAAGCAAGGAAAGATCTAAAATCAACACCCTATCATCAAAATTGAAAGAGCTAGAGGAGCAAGATAAAAAAAACTCAAAACCCAGCAGAAGACAAGGAATAACTAAGATCAGAGCAGAACTGAAGGAGATAGAGACACAAAAAACCCTTCAAAAAAATCAATAAATCCAGGAGCTGGTTTTTCGAAAAGATCAACAAAATAGACCACTAGCCAGATTAATAAAAAAGAAAAGAGAATAATCAAATAGGTGCAATAAAAAATGATAAAGGGGATATCACCAGAGATCCCACAGAAATACAAACCATCATCAGAGATTATTAAAAACATCTCTATGCACATAAACTAGTAAACATGGAAGAAATGGATAAATTCCTGGACACTTGCATCCCTCCCAAGCCTAAACCAGGAAGAAGTCAAAACCCTGAATAGACCAATAACAAGGTCTGAAGTTAAAGCAGCAATTAAGAGCCTACCACCCAAAAAAAAGCCCAGGTCCAGACAGATTCACAGCCGAATTCTACCAGACATACAAATAGGAGCTGGTACCATTCCTTCTGAAACTATTCCAAACGATACAGAAAGAGGGAATCCTTCCCAAATCATTTTATGAGACCAACATCATCCTGATACCAAAACCCGGCACAGACTCAGCAAGAAAAGAAAACTTCAGGCCAATATCCATGGTGAACATAGATGCAAAAATCTTCAATAAAATACTGGCAGACCGATTGCAACAGCACATCAAAATGCTTATCCACCATGATCAAGTAGGCTTCATCCTGGGGATGCAAGGCTGGTTCAATACACGCAAGTATATAAACGTAATTCAACACATAAACAGAACCAAAGACAAAAACCACATGATTTTCTCAATTACTGCAGAGAAGGCCTTTGACAAAATTCAACAGCCCTTTATGCTAAAACCCCTCAATAAACTAGGTATTGACGGAAGGTATCTCAGAATAATAAACGTTATTTATGACAAACTAACAGCCAATACCATACTGAATGGGCAAAAACTGGAAGCATTCCCTTTGAAATCTGGCACTAGACAAGGATGCCCTCTCTCACCACTCCTATTCAATATATTATTGGAAGTTCTAGCAAGAGCAATCAGGCAAGAAAAAGAAATAAAGGGTATTCAAATAAGAAAGGAGGAAGTCAAATTGTCTCTATTTGCAGATGACATTATGGTATATCTAGAAGACCCCATCATCTCAGTCCAAAATCTCCTGAAACTGATAAGCAACTTCAGCAAGGTCTCAGGATACAAAATCAATGTGCAAAAATCACAAGCATTTCTATACTCCAATAACAGACTGAAAGAGAGCCAAATCACGAATGAACTGCCATTCATAATTGCTACAAACAGAATAAAATACCTGGGAATACAACTAACAAAGGATGTAAGGGACCTCTTCAAGGAGAACTACTAACCACTGCTCAATGAAATAAGAGAGGACACAAACAGATGGAGAAACATTCCATGTTCATGGTTAGGAAGAATCAATATCGTGCAAATGGCCATACCATCCAAAGTAATTTACAGATTCAACACTATCCCCATCAAGCTACCAATGACCTTCACAGAACTGGAAAAAACCACCTTAAACTTCATATGGAACCAGAAGAGAGCCCACACAGCCAAGTCAATTCTAAGCAAAAAGAACAAAGCTGGAGGCATCACACTACCAGACTTCAAACTATACTACAAGGCTACAGTAATCAAAACAGCATGGTACTGGTAACAAAATAGAGATACAGAGCAACGGAACAGAACAGAGGCCTCGGAGGCAACACCACACATCTGTAACCATCTTATCTCTGACAAAAACAAGAAATGGGGAAAGGAGTCCTTGTTTAATAAATGGTATTGGGAAAACTGGCTAGCCATGTGCAGAAAGCAGAAACTGGACACCTTCCTGACACCTCACACTAAAATTAACTACAGATGGATTAAAGACTTAAACATAAGACCTAACACCATAAAAACTCTAGAAGAAAACCTAGGCAAAACCATTCAGGACATAGGCATAGGCAAGGCCTTCATGACCAAAACACCAAAAGTATTGGCAACAAAAGCGAAAATAGACAAATGGGACCTAATCAAACTCCACAGCTTCTGCACAGCAAAAGAAACATTCTGAGAGTTAACTGGCAACCAACAGAATGGGAAAAAAATTTTTGCAATCTACCCATCTGACAAAGGGCTGATATCCAGAATCTACAAAGAAAACAGATTTACAAGATAAAAACAAACAAGCCCATTCAAAAGTGGGTGAAGGACATGAACAGACACTTTACAAAAGAAGACATACATGAGGCCAACAAACATATGGAAAAATGCTCATCATCACTGGTCGTTAGAGAAATGCAAATCAAAACTACATTGAGATACCATCTCACGCCAGTTAGAATGGCCATCATTAAAAAATCTGGAGACAACAGATGTTGAAGAGGATGTGGAGAAGTAGGAACACTTTTATGCTGTTGGTGGGAGTGTAAATTAGTGCAACCATTGTGGAAGACAGTGTGGCAATTCCTCAAGGACCTAGAAATAGAAATTCCATTTGACCCAAAAATCCCATTACTGGGTATATATCCAAAGGATTATAAATCGTTCTACTATAAGGACACATGCACACGAATGTTCATTGCAGCAATGTTTACAATAGCAAAGACCTAGAACCAACCCAAATGCCCATCGATGATAGACTGGACAGGGAAAATGTGGCACATATACACCATGGAATACTATGCAGTCATCAAAAATGATGAGTTCGTGTCCTTTCTAGGGACATAGATGAACCTGGAAACCATCATTCTCAGCAAACTGACACAAGAACAGAAAATTAGACACTGCATGTTCTCACTCATAGGGTGTTGAACAATGAGAACACATGGACACAGGGAGTGGAGCATCACACACTGGGGTCTGTCGAGGGAAAATAGGGGAGGGACAGCAGGGGGTGGGGAGTTGGGGAGAGAAAGCATGGGGAGAAATGCCAGATATAGGTGATGGGGGGAATGTAGCACATCAAACTGCCATGTGTGTATCTATGCAACAATCTTGCATGTTCTTCACGTGCACCCCAAAACCTAAAATGCAATTTAAAAAAAGAAAAAAAAAAGAAGAAGTACCTTTTGCATCCTGCTATGATTCTGAGGTCTCCCCAGCTATGAGGAACTATAAGTCCAATTAAACCTCTTTTTCTTCACAGTCTTGGGTATGTCTTTGTCAACAGTGTGGAAAAGGACTAATACATTTCTCTAATCATCAGAGAAATGCATATTAAAAGCACAATGAGATACCGTCTCACACTAGTCAGAATGGCTATTATTAAAAACTTGTAAAATAATGGATGTTTGTGACGATGTGCAAAAAAGGGAATGCTTACACACTGTTGGTGGGAATGTAAATTAGTTCAACCCCTACAGAAAACAGTATGGAGCTAAATAGAACTATCATGCAGTCCAGCAATCCTACCAATGGCTATCTGTCCAAAGAAAAAGAAATTGTTATATCAAATTCTGAACTGTATGTATATCTTAGCATGAATCACAGTAACAAAGTCATAGAATCAAACTAAGTGCCCATCAATGGATGACTGGATAAAGAAAATTTGGTGCATATACACCATGGAATACTATGTAGCTTTAAATAAGAATGAAATGAAATACTGTCCTTTGCAGCAACATGGATGCAGCTGGAGGCCATTATCCTAAATGAATTAATGCAGAAACAGAAAATCAAATACTACATGTTGTCACTTATAAGTGGGAGCTAAACAAAGGGTACACGTGGACATAAAGATGGAAACAATAGACACTGGCAACTCTAAAAGTGGGGAGGAGAGAGGAAAAAAGGGTTAAAAAGCTACCTGTTGGGAACTATGTTGACTGTTTGGGTGATGGGTTCAACATAAGCCCAAACCCCAGCATTACACAATATACCCATGTAACAAATGTGCACATATCCCCTGAATCTATTACTTTAAAAGTTTCTTCCTTTCTATTGCTGAGTAATATCCCATGATGTAATTTACCATAGTTTAACCATTTGCCTACTGAAGGACATCTGAGTTGTTTCCAGATTTTGCCTATTGTGAGAAAAGCTGCTATTGAACATTGTGTACATTTTTTTTTGTATGAACATAAATTTTCATTTCTCCAGGATAAATGCCCACCCAAAAGTGTAAACATTGGTCATATGGTAAGTGCATATTAGTTTGTAAGAGACTGCCATACTTTTTTCCAGAGTGGCAGTGTCATTTAATATTCCACCAGCAATATAAGAGTGATTTGGTTTTTCTGCACTGTGACCAATTTGGTGTTGTCATTATTGTAGGTGTTTACTGATACCTCATTGTGTTTTATCAATGACTTTAAACAATTTTTTAGGTACAATGGCTGAAAATATCAATGACTTAAAAATTTTTTTAATTGACAAATAATTGTATATTTATGGGGTACAATGTGATATTTTGATATATATTTATATTGTTGAGTGGCCAAGCTAATTAACATATATATCACATACTTAAATTTTTCAGGTGAGAACATTTAAAACATACTCTTTTAGCAATTTTCAAATGTACATTACATTAGCTACAGTCCCATAGTGTACAACAGAGCTCTAAAACTTATTCCTCCTGTCTAAATGAAACTTTCTACCCTTGAGCAACATCTCCCCATTCCTTATTCTCCCACCCTCCACCAACCCTAGAAACCACCAGTCTACTCTGTTACTATAATATCAACATTTTAAAATTCCATATATAAGTGGGATGTGCAGAAGTCAGTAGCAGTATTTGTCTTTCTGCAACTGGCTTACTTCACTTAGCTGGTTATTCTATGTCACAAATGACAGAATTTCTGTCTTTTATAAGGCTGAATAATATTCCACTGAATATATACATTTTCTTTATCCATTCATCTGCTGATGGACACTTAGGTTGCTTCCATATCTTAGCTATTGTGAATAATGCTGCAATAAACAAGACAGTGCAGACATCTCTTCATCATGCTGATTTCAATGCCTTTGGATATATAACCCAGTAGTGGGATTGCTGAATACTGTGGAAGTTCTATTTTATTTATTTATTTATTTTTTGATGGAGTCTTGCTCTGTTGCCTAGGCTGGAGTGCAGTGGTGCAATCTCGGCTCACTGCAACCTCTGCCTCCTGGGTTCAAGCAATTTCCTGCCTCAGCCTCTCTAGTAGCTGGGATTACAGGCACGCGCTACCACGCCTGGATAATTTTTGTATTTTTAGTTGAGATAGGGTTTCACCATGTTGGCCAGGCTGGTCTCAAACTCCTGACCTCATGATCCACTCCCTCAGCCTCCCAAAGCACTAGGATTACAGGCATAAGCCACTACACCTGGCCCTGACTTTGTTTTTTTAGGTTACCTTTACACATTATTTTCAAAAATGTCTATAGTAACTTACATTACCACCAACAGTATACAAGGATTCTCTTTTGTCTATCGTCTTACTTTTGCACAGCTTTCATCTTTTTGATAATGGTCATTCTAACACGTGTGAGGTGATATTTCAAAGTGGTTTTAATTAGCATTTCCTTGACTAGTAAGGTTTAGCATTTTTTCATATACCCGTTGTCCATCTGTATGTCTTCTTTTGAGAAGTGTCTCCTTAGGTTTTTGGCCCATTTTCTAATCCGGTCATTTGTTTTCATGCTATTAAATGGTTTGAATTATCTATATAGCTTGTATATTAGCCCCTTTGTCAGATTTATTTTTTGTGGGGGCAAATATTTTGCTTGCAAACGTATTCTCCCAAGTCATGATTGTCTCATCACTCTGTTATTTCCTTTGCTGTTCAGAAGCATTTTAGTTTAATACAATCCCATCTGTCTATAATTTTTGCTTTTGTTACCTGTGCTTTTAGGGTCATTATAAAAAAAAATCATTGCTCAGACCAATGTCATGGAGCTTTCCCCCAATGTTTTATTCTACTAGTTTTGCAGTCTCAGGTCTTAGATTTAAATCTTTAATACGTTTTAATTTTTTTTTTTTGAAAATGGTGTAAGAGTCCAATTTCATTCTTCTGCATATGGACATCCATTTTGTCAATACCACTTATTGAAGAGACTTCCTTTGTGTATTCTTGGCTTCTTTGACAAGAATCAACTAACCATAGACACGTGAGTTTACTTCTTGGCTTTCTGTCCTGTCTCATTGGTTATATTTGTTTTTATGCCATTTTCATGCTGTTTTGATTACTACAGCTTTGTAGCAGATTTTAAAGCCAGGTAGTGTAATACCTCCAGCTTTGTTCTTTTGCTCCAAATTGCTTTGGCTATTTGGGAGTCTTCTGTGATCCCACATAAATGGAAGGATTCTTTTTTTATTACCCTGAAAAAATGCCACTGGAATTTTGATAGAAATAGCACTGCATCTGTAGATTACTTTGGACAATAGGGGCATTTTAATAGTATTAATTTTTCTAAACTATGAACACAGGATGGATTTCTGGTTACTTGTGTGTTCTTTAATCAGTGTTTTAAACTTTTCAATATACGGATCTTTCACCTCCTTGGTTGTAAACGCTATTATTTTCTTATTTATTTTTAGGAGAACTCATTGTTAATATATAAAATGTGACTGATTTTTGCATGTTAATTTTGTATCCTGTGACTTTACTGAATTAATTTATCAATTCTAACAGTTTTCTGGTGGTCCTTGGGTTTTACCTGACAACAGAGACAATACTACTTTTTTCTGTCCTATGTGCATGCCTTTTATTTCTTTTTCTTATCTCATTGCTCTGGCTAGGACTTCTAGTACTATGTTGAATGGAAATGGTAGGAGTGCCTGGTTTGTGATCTTAGAGAAAAAGTTTTCAACTTTTCACTGCTGTATATAATGTTAGCTGTGGGCTTATCATATGTGATCTTTTTTGTGTTGAGATACATTCCTTCTACGCCTAATTTGTTGAGTTTTTAATGTGAAAGAATGAACTTTATAAAATGTTTTTTTCTGACATCTACTCAGATGCACCTATATTTTTTGTTAATATAGTATATCACATGTATTGATTTGTGTATACTGCACTATCCTTGTATCCCAGGAACAAATCCCACTTGATCATGATGAATAATCCTTTTAATGTACAGGTGAATTCAGTTTGCTAGTATTTTCTTGAGGAATTCTCCATGTTTGTTCATTAGGGATGCTGACCTATAATTTTCATTTCTTCTAGTGTCCTTCTCTGGCGTTGGTATCAGAATAAGGCTGACCTCATAAAGTAAGTTTGAAGACGTTGCCTTCTCTTTAATTTTTTGGAAGACTCTGAGGAGGACTGGTACCAGTTCTTAAATATTTGCCATAAAGCCATCTGATCCTGGGTTTTTCCTTGTTTGGAAGTTTTTGATTATGGATTTAATCTCTGTACTCATTGTTGGTCTGTTCAGATTTTCTAGTTCTTCATGATTCAGTCTTGGTAAGTTGTATGTTTCGATGAATTCATCCATTTCTTCAAGGTCACATTATTACTTGGCATATACATTTTCATAATTTATATGGTACAAAAATCTTTCAATATTCTTATGATTCTTTGCATTTTGGGGTTTCAGCTGTAATGTCTCCTCTTTCACTTCTGATTTATGAGAGTCTTCTTTAATTTTACTACTGGCCAAGGGTTTTCTATTTTATTTCTCGGTTCAAAGAACCCACTCTTAGTTTTTAAAAATCCTTTATCTCTAGTCTGTATTTCCTTTATTTCTGTTGTGATGTTCATTTTTTTTTCTTCCTTCAACTGATTGTGGGCGTAGTTTGTTGTTCTTTTTCTAGTTCTGTAAGGCTTAACATTAGGTTATTTGAGGTATTTTTTCTGTTGCTATAAACTTTCTCTTAGAACTGCTTTTGCTATACCCTGTAAGTTTTGCTATGTTGTGCTTCCATTTAAATTTCTCTCAAGATATTTAAAAATTTTCCTTTTGGTTTCTTCTTTGATCCACTGGCTGTTCAGAAGCATGTTGTTTAATTTCCACATATTTGTGATTTTCCCTACATTTCTCTTGTTCTTGATTTCCAGTTTCACTACAGTATGGTCAAAAAAGAACCTGACATGATTTCAACCTTCTTAAATTTGTGAAGACTTGAATATGCTCATGAAAATGTGTGTTCTGCATGTTTTGGACAGAATGTTGTAAATATACCTGTTAGATCTGTTTGATCTAAAGTGTAGTTCAAGCTCAATGTTTTCTTATTTTCTGTCTGGATGATCTGCCCATTGTTGAAAGCACAGTACTGAAGTCCCCTACTATTTGCATTGCAGTCTGTCTCTCCCTTCAGATCTATTAATATTTGTTTCATAGATTTAGATGCTCCAATGTAGAGTGCAAGTATATTTACAATTGTTATATCCTCTTGATGAATTGACCCCTTTATGATTATGTAATGACATTTCTTGTTTTCAGTTTTTGACTTAAAGTCTATTTTGTATTATGTAAGCATAGCTACCTCTGCTCTTTTTAAATTTCCATTTGCCTGCAATATCTTTTTAATCTCTTCACTCTCAGTATATGTGTATACTTAAGGCTAAGGTAAGCCTCTTATAGGCAGCAAACTGTTGAGCCTTTTTAATCCTTTTACCACTGTGTTTTTAATTAAACGTCATTCACTTACAATTTAAATTACTGATAAATAAGGACATATTATTGCCATTTTGTTAACCATTTACTGTTACATTTACTGTTTTGTATTTCATTTCTTCTTTTCCTCCAATCTTGGTGTCTTTCTTCATAATTTGTTGTATTTCTGAAAAGGTAGGCTTCAGTTCCTTTCTCTCTTTTTTTTTTTTGTATTTACTAGAGGTTTTTAAATTTATGGTTATCATGAGGCTCACATAAAATACATTATAATTATAGATTATAAAATAAGCTTTCTTACCCTTTTTCTTCTTCATCTTGTACTGCCATAATTCACATATTTGTACAGTTGACAGTGTCTCATAGGTTCCTTATGCTTTCTTCAGTCTTTATATTTTTTCTCTAATTGGTTAATTTTAAATGACCTATCTTTGAGTTTGCTGATTCTTTCTTCTGCATGATTGCATCTGCTGTTAAAGCTGTCTATTGAGCTTTTTCAGTTCTGTCATTATATTCTTCAGTTCCAGGATTTAAAAAAAAAATGGTTTCAATCTCTTTAGTAAACTTCCCACTTTGTTCACATATGGTTTTCTTTTCCCATTTTAATTCAGTTGTCTATCTTGCACCTTACTG
This sequence comes from Cacajao melanocephalus, assembly GCA_963573385.1. Taxonomy (NCBI): domain Eukaryota; kingdom Metazoa; phylum Chordata; class Mammalia; order Primates; family Pitheciidae; genus Cacajao; species Cacajao melanocephalus. Next base: position 11,145 of record CAUYLG010013179.1, on the reverse strand, counting down.
AGACTCTTCAAGGTAATTATTTTGAATTATTTCACAGGTGATTCGTATATCTCCATTTGTTTGGGGTCTGTTATTGGAGCATTATTAGTTTCTTCTGGTGGTGCCCTGGTTGCCCTGAGTCCTTGTTATCCATGTAGCCTTGTGTTGGTGTCTGCATATCTGAAAGACCAAACTTTTCTTGCAGTCTTAGAAAACTGTTTCAGCAAGTTAAAATCCTCTCCTTTTAGGTCTTTGGATTGATAGGACTGCTGTTAAGATGGCAGTTAAATGGGGTTGGATCCAAGTCATGTGGCTACTGCTGAGTCCACAGTGAAGAATGCAACTGGTGGGCCTCTTACTAAAAACTGTAGAAAGCACATATCCTATCTAGATCCTGGCTGAACTGGACTGTCTCAAGAACCATGGTCTGTGAGTTGGTGCTAGGATGAAGGTCTGCATCATGTTTCATTGATGGTAGGCCTGTTACTAGGTGTACTGATGGATGTGGTTTCCTCCCATCTCTGGAACCACTTCCATTAGATGACTGGGTGGGTCCTGGGAAGGCAGTAATGACTTGGTGCATGGCTGACAGGGGCTGGAACCAAGTCACAGGGTTGTTTTAGGCCTCTTGAGATCGACCTCTTTAGGCTTGTCTCTGGGGTCACAGACAGATGAGCCTCCTGGTGGGTTGTCGGATGAGCAGGTATGCTCTCTGACTGCAAATGAAAAGGGCAGGAGCCAATTTATAGGACTGTTTCAAGATCTATAAGGGACTAAGGTGAGTGACTCAGCCAGGAGAGTATGTGCTAACATTGTGATTTATGGTAAATACCTGTTTGTTTAAGCCTGGGGTTTTGTACTAAGCTGCATGAGTTTGATCTCTGGAAGGGGACAGAAACTGTGTAGCTAAGGTCAGTCACATTCCATGTCTATGATACTGATCCCAAAGAAAAACCCTGGACACCAAGGATTGGGTAAGCTTACTTTGGGTCTTGGGAAGTTAGTATTCTGTCCATATGGTTCACTAGGACAGGACAACTATAAACTTGCACCTGGTTTCTCTTGGTCTCTTCCCTGTGTGCCTTTTCTGTTTGATTTTAATTTGAATACCTTTGCTTTAATAAACCACAGTATAACAGATTTTCTAAGTTTTATACATCCTTCTAGTGAATCAATGAACCTGAGGATAGTTTTGGAGACCCCGACACTGTGGAACAAATAATCCGAGTCAAGGGAAATTCCAATTATTAGAGCTGTCAGTTTAAGAAGCAGAAACATTTTACTGAATGCCTGTCATAAAGCAAGGCACTATGCTACATATTTCACATGTAATCTCACCTAACCCTCACAATTAAACTATGAGATAGGTATTATTATGCCCAATTTTTAGATGAGGAAACTAGGGATCAGAGAAGTAAACCAAATTTTAAAATCTCATACAGTCACAAAAAGAATGAAATATCTAGGAATACAGCTAATCAGGGAAGTGAAAGATCTCTATAATGAGAATTACAACACACTGCTCATAGAAATCAGAGATGACACAAACAAATGGAAAAATATCCCATGCTCATGGATAGGAAAAATCAATATCATTAAAATGGCCACATTAGGCCAGACACCATGTCTCACACCTATAATCCTAGGATTAGGAGGTGGAGGCAGGTGGATCGCGAGGTCAGGAGTTTGAGACCAGCCTGGACAACATGGTAAAACCCCATCTGTACTAAAACAAAAACAAAATTAGCGGGGTATGGTGGTGGCATGCACCCGTAGTCCTAGCTACTTGGAAGGCTGAGGCAGGAGAATTGCTTGAACCCAGGAGGCAGAGGTTGCAGTGAGCCAAGATCACACCACTGCACTCCAGCCTGGGTGACAGAGTGAGATTCTATCTCAAAAAAAAAAAAGCCATATTTCCTAAAGCAATTTACAGATTCAGTCTTATTCCTATCAAGCTACCAATGACATTCTTCACAGAACGAGAAAAAACTGTTTAAAAATTCATATGGAACCAAAAAAGAACCCGAATAGTCAAGGCAATCCTAAGCAAAAAGAACAAAGCTGGAGGCACCTGATGTTACCTAACTTCAAACTATAGTATGGGGCTAAAGTAACCAAAACAATATGGTACTAAGACAAAAATGGGCACATAGGCCAATGCAACAGAATAGAGAGCCCAGAAATAAAACTGCACACCTACAGTCACCTAATCTTTGACAAAACTGACAAAAACAAGCAACAAGGAAAGGATTCTTTATTCAATAAATGGTGCTGGGATAACTGGTTAACCATATACAGAAGATTATATGTATCTTCGTTACATCACATATAAAAATCAACTCAAGATAGATTAAGGACTTAAATGTAAAACCTAAAACTGCAAAAACCCTGGAAGATAACCCAGACAATATCATCCTTGACATAGTAACGAGAAAAGATTTCATGAAAAAGATAACCAAAAGCAATTACAACGAAAGCCAAAATTGACAAATAGGATCTAGTTAAACTTAAGAGCTTCTGTACAGCAAAACAAACTGTCAACAGTTTGTTTACTGACTAACAGTAAACAGACAGTAATGAGTAAACAGACAGCCTACAGAACGGGAGAAAATATTTGCAAACTGACAAAGGTCTAATATCTAGCATCTATAAGGAACTTAAAGTTACAGCAGAAAAACAACCCCATTAAAAAATGAGCAAAGGATGTGAACAGATACTTTTCAAAAAAAGACATACATGTAGCCAACAACGATATGAAAAGAGCTCAATATTACTGATCAATAGAAAAATGCAAATCAAAACCACAGTGTGATACCATCTCATGGTCAGGATGGCTACTATTAAAAAGCCAAAAAATAACAGATGCTGGTGAGGTTGTGGAGAAAAGGGAACATTTATATAATGTTCTTGGGAATGTAAATTAGTTGGACCATTATGGAAAGCAGTATAGCAATTCCTCAAAGAGCTAAAAACAGAAGTATCATTACTGGATATATACCCAGAGTAACATAAATCATTCTATTATAAAGACACATGCATGCAAGTGATCACTGTAGCACTATTCACAACAGCAAAGACATGGAATCAACCTATGTGCCCATCAATGGCAGATTGGATGAAGAAAATGTGGTAAATATACAACATGCAATAATATACAGCCATAAAAAGGAATGAAATAATGTATTTTGTGGGAATATGAACAGAGTTGGAGGCTATTATCCTTAGCAAACTAATACAGGAACAGAAAACCAAATACTGACTGTTCTCACTTAAAAGTGGGAGCTAAATGATGAGAACTTATAAACACCAAGAACAAAAAGACACAGGTCTACTTGAGGTTGGAGGGTTGGAGGAGGAAGAGACGCAGGAGAAATAACTATTGGGTACTAGGCTTAACACTTGAGTGATGAAATAATCTGTACAAAAAAACCCTGTAACATAAGTTTACCTATATAGCAAACCTTCACATGTACCCCCAAATCTAAAATAAAAGTAAAAAAAAAATCTCATGTAGCTAAATAAATAGAGAACCAAGATCCAAATCTAAACCTTCCAATTCTAAGCCTAGGGAATTTTCTTGGTTACCTTTCTACCAGTGCCTCCTTACCCCGCCCCTCCACACTGGCCAAAAGACAGAGCAAAGTATTCAATAAGCAACTGTTAAGAAATGATTATAAATCATTCTATTATAAAGACACATGCATACGTATGTTTATTGCAACACTGTTCACAATAACAAAGACTTGAAACCAACCCAAATGTCCATCAGTGATAGACTGGGTAAAGAAAATGTGGCACATATACACCATGGAATACTATGCAGCCATAAAAAGGATGAGTTCATGTCCTTTGCAGGGGCATGGATGAAGCTCGAAACCATCATTCTCAGCAAACTGACACAAGAACAGAAAACCAAACACCACATGTTCTCACTTATAAGTGGGTGTTGAACAATGAGAACATATGGACACAAGGAGGGGAACATCACACACTGGGGCCTATTGGCGGATGGCGGGGGCTAAGGGAGGGATAGCAGAGGGTGGAGAGATAGGGGAAGGATAGCATTAGGAGAAATACCTAATGTAGGTGACGGGGTGATGGATGCAGCAAACCACCACGGCACATGTATACCTATGTAACAAACCTGCACGTTCTGCACATGAACCCCAGAACTTAAAGTACAATAATTAAAAAAATAAATAAAATAATGAAGAAAGGGAATACAGAGCATAAAAGGAAATTTAAGGAGGCAGCAACAAAGAAATGTTCCACAAACACTTGCTTTTAAAAACCTCCTAAGACAGCTTGGTTGGCTGGGGCAGGAGCGGGAGATGAGTGACAGGGAGAAAAAGAAGATGAGGGGGAAGAGAGAGAGATTTTGTAAGAGTGAGGGGAAGATCTTGGGAGTAATGTAGGTACTATAGTGTATTGGATACCACAAAACAAATATAAATCAGAATAAATGACATGTAGTTTATATAAGTAAGAAATTTTGAAATTGAGATTTTGTAACCAAGGGAGTAATTACTTTGATAACCAAAAAGTATCTTTGCAATAAAAAGAATTCTCTAGCTTAAATTTATCATTTTCTGGTTTCACTCAATTTGGACTTCCTATACACTTTAATCTCAGCTAAATAAATCTTTATTATCAAAAAAGAAATAATTTACTTCTTCATATAAATTACCTCAGTAGTAGGTACTACGTATTTGTTGATTTCTTTCTGTGTTTAAAATAAGCAGACAAAATGCTGTGTTTCCTCAGTGCAGAACAGTGACAAGATGAAATTACATTAAGTATAATATTTATTCAAAGAAATATTGCCTTGAGACAGAAGATCCTTTACGACTTTTTTAACAATACATACTTATTTTTTCTCACCACTTGAGCACCTCCTCCCCAAATAAAACACCACAGTTAAGACAAATCTAACCATTTTAAAGAAAATTTTAGAGATACTGAAATATATTTACATTGGACAGGAAATTTACATTGGATAGAAAATTTCTATATTGGAAGGAAAAAGTAAAAAAATATATATAATTACCTGTTTTTCTTTATTAACTCCAGACATGAATAGCTGCTTATATTTGTCCTTAAAAGCAAAGTTTAGAGCTTGTGTTGGAAAATACCGAATAACATTTGCCAAATTGCCACGCCAAAAACTGAAGAAACCTATAGAAGGAAACATACAAATACATAAACCTATATTGTATTGTTATTAAACAATTGCCATAATTTTAACAAATTTAGCTATATGAACTATCTAAAACATACCCTTTCTTGCGAGAAAAAAAGTTTTCTAAAATGTGTGTCTCCATTGAAAAATAAAGACAGTGTTAACTCTATTGTACCCCATTCCATTTTTTTAAAAAACTTCAAATAAAGAGCTTTGAACACCTAAAAACTAAGGAAAGTGTTATCAGTTGAATATAGGGCTCTTCACTGGTAGAAAAACAGAGCTCAGTAGTATTTGTCAGGGGCTAGTAACCCTTAGGCTCATTCCCAAATCCTGATGTACAACACCTATGGTGCTAAGGCTGTTACAAATAAGTATGACAGAACAACAAATATGTCCACTTACTGATTTGTACACATACTTATGAGAATGAGAACAGGATAAAAGAATCTAAAGTGCCCTTATCTCTATGATCTGGAACCATTTTGAATGGGTGCTAAAATTTAGGTAGAAAAGAGATCCATTTCAATTTCAGGCAGTTTCTAGAGAACTGAGGGAGAGACTGGAAGAAATATTTGAGGCCAGTAATCGCCCTACCTGAATTCTCCAGGGATTGACCAACCCATGTAATTGTGTACCCCTTTAGATTCAGCATTATCCTATAGAGCTTCTCTAGAGCATGGCAGGCTAGCTTTTCAATAGCCTTGTTTTCACTAGATTACAAATTGTCAAATGCTTTGGCCTTGCTCTTCTAAACAGGATACCTCTAGTGCCAGTTTGGAGAATAACCCGTATCAGTCTTTTAAAAATAAAGATTCAAAAGAAAATAATCTCAGTTAACTAGGCTAGGGCTCAAAAGTCAATAAAGTTAGATTAGATAAGTACATAGAGGGAAATATATTTACGTGTAAAATAAGTAACATTAACCCTGTGGGAAAAAAATAAAGAATCTTGGTGAACCCAAGGCTGAATACAAAGTGACTGCACAAAGATAATTAAGAGGCATATTTAATGGCAAAGAAATAATCTTCTCAGTACTCAGCTGACTCCATCTTTATTAGGGTATTCAACATGGGATGGTAACAACTACTACTTACTGAGCATTCACTATATGAACCAGTCACTGGCAAATAATTTATACGTATGTCATTTAATCAATTATGCTTATTATGTAGGTTCTCAAGTAGTACCCTTTTTAAGTATGTACAAAGTGAAACTTTAACAAGTTTAAAAACTAGGCTAGGTGCAGTGGCTCATGCTTGTAATTCCAGCACTTTGGGAAGCCAAAATGGGAGGACTGTTTGAGCTCAAGAATTCAAGACCAAGCCTGGGCAACATTGTGAGAGCACATCTGTATAAAAAATTAAAAAAATAAATTAGCCGTGCACAGTAGCATGTGCCTGTAGTTCTAGCTACTCAGGAGGCTGAAGCAGGATTTCTTGAGCCGAAGAGGTAGAGGCTGCAGTGAGCTACGATCACACAATCACATTCCAGCATAGATGACAGAATGAGAACCTACCTTAAAAAAAAAAAAAAGAAAAACAAACTGTCTGAGGATTATTAGCCAACGAAGACTTAAAATTGGACTTTCTGTCTGACTCAAAAGCTCTACTCTAGGCTTCAATTTCTGGAGAAACACATCACAGAAAAGTTCTAAAATTAGTAGAGTAGATGAAGCTTTATTAAAAAAAGAAATTGCTATAACAATTTTGAACAGGAAGATAGCTAAAAAGGTCACAAATATGTGGAAATTAAACAACACGCTCCTAACAACCAACAGGTCAAAGAAGAAATGAAGAGGAAAACTGAAATCTTGGGATAAAAATGGAAACACAACATCCAAAACTTATACATGCAGCAAAAGCAGTTAAGAGAGTTTATAGCAATAAATGCATATGTATAAAGGAGAAAGATCTCAAATAACCTAATTTTATACCACAAGAAACTAGAAAAAGAACAAACTAAGTCCAAAGCTAGGAGAAGGACAGAAATAATAAAAATTAGTGTTACCAATATGCCAAGGGTTTAGTCCAGGTCCTGCTGCTCATTGCAGAGAAAGCCAATCACAAAGACAATGAGTACTGCCAAGGAAGAAGGCTTTTTTGGGTGCTATGTCGAGGAGGACAGATCAGCCTCAACTTTAATCTCTTTCACGCACTAAAATTAGGAGTTTATATAGCAGAAAAGAAATGTAACTATGTGTGAGAAAGCAAGAATAAGGGAAGAATAAGAAGGACTTGGTCAACAGGTAATCAATCAGGCAATCATGACAGGTGAGGGGTCAGTGTCTCAATGTCCAGATGTGGTGATCTGGTAAGTTTCAGTTCCTTGATACTATCTGGGAGGCCTAAGGATTGGTTTCCTGAGACAGGAACTCAGATATGATAAATATAAGTTTCTCAAGTTTTAATACTGAGAAGGTCAATTTCTTGGTTTATTCATGAGAAACAATAAACATCAGTTCTATGGGTCAATTGAGCTGGTTTCAATGACAGAAATAAATGAAATAGAGACTATAAAAATAATAGAAAAATATCAATGAAACTAAGAGTTTATTTCAGATCCAGTGCTGGTTGGTATTTTATTAGAAGAAGATAAACAAAACTGACAAACCTCTAGCTAGACTAAGAAAAAAGAAAGGAGACTCATATAAGTAAAATTATAAGTGACATTACCACTAATACTACAGTAATACAAAAGGTCATAGAAGATTATTATGAACAATTATATACCAACAAATTGAATAACATAGATGAAACTGATAAATTTCTAGAAAGATATAATCTGCCAAGTCTGAATCATGAATAAATATCTGAACAGACCAACAATGAGTAAGGAGATTGAATCAATAATCAGAAACTTTCCAATAAAGAAAAGCCCAGTATCTGATTATTTCACAGCTGAATTCAACTAAATTCATTTTACAAGGCCAATATTACCCTGGTACCAAAGCGAAAATACTACAAGAAAAGAAAATTACAGGCCAATATCCCAATGAAAAAACATGCAGATATCCTCAATAAAATACTACCAAATTGAATTCAACATCACAATAAAAGTATCATTCACCACAATCAAGTGGTAATGGGTAGGGGCTTTGACTTTGCTTTTTTAGCCCAAGGGCGTGTCACTACAGACAATGTTGGATAGGGGCTTTTGACTTTGCTTCTATAGCCCTATGCACATATATCAGCAGGTTTTATACTGGGCTATGGGGCCTAACCTACAGGCCAATAGATGGCACATACGGCTAAGTCAGCTGAGGCAAACACAGCTAGATACATACCTGACCCTTATTTACTGGGAGAAAGGATGGGCCAGGCTGATGATCCAGGTGAGCAGACGGTCTGGGATGCAAGGATGGCTCAACATACACAAATTGGTAAATATGATATACCACATTAACAGAATGAAGGACAAAACCATATGAACATCTCAATAAATGCTGAAAAAGCATTTGATGGATTTATCTGTACATAACAAAAACTCTCAACAAATTAGGTATAGAAGCAATGTATTGTAACATAATAAAGGCCATATGTGACAAGCTCACAGATAACATCATACTCAGTAGAGAAAAGTTGAAAGCTTTCCTCTGAGATTAGGAATAAGACAAACGTATCCACTCTTGCACTTGTATTCAATATAGTACTTTAAGCTCTAGCCAGAGTGATTAGGCAAGAAAAAGAAAAGTATCCAAATTAAAAAGGAAACGTTAAACTGTCTCTGTTTGCAGATGATATGATCTTACATACAGAAAATACTAAATATGCCACCAACAAACTATTAGACTAATAATTCAGTAAACTTTCAGCATATAGAATTAACCCAGAAAAATCAATCACATTTCTATACGCTAACAATGAACTACCTGAAAAAGTAATAAAGAAAATAACATCATTCATAAACAAAACAAAACATAAAGAGGTGAAAGATCTGTATGACAAAAAGTTTAAAAAACTGATGAAAGAAACTGAAGAGATCTCCAGGCATTTGGAGCACCCACTTACCTAGATGAAGCCACCCTACCATTTCTGTGCAGGGATTGTGGTGCAGTGGGGCCCTCTCTGCTCCACACACAGGCAGATCTCCAGGCATTCGAAGAACCTGCTCACCAGCATTGGCAGCCTGAGTCACCCCACTGTTCCTTTGCAGAGATCTATGTGGAGGGCACCCTCTCAGCTTCACACTCAGGTAGGCAGAGCACCTACTTGCCATGATCAGCAGCCTGAGCTGCCCCATTCTTCCTGTGCAGACATTGTGGTGAAGAGGGGCTGTCTCTGCTCCACACCCAGGCAGATTTCCAGGTATTCAGACCATCTGCTCACCTGGATCATCAGCCTGGCCCATCCTTTCTCCCAGCAAATAAGGGTCAGGTATATATCTAGCTGTGTTTGCCTCAGCTGACCTAGCTGTACATGCCATCTATTGCCCTGTAGGTTAGGCCCCATAGCCCAATATAAAACCTGCTGATATATGTGCACAGGGCTATAGAAGCAAAGTCAAAAGCCCCTACCCAACATTGTCTACAGTTATACCCCCAAGGGAGGAGGGGGAAAGAGAAAGGAAAAAACTCCAATAATGCTACATAGAAAGAAGGAAAAAGGAAAAAATCCTATCCACATTAAAATGACTATAAAAATTGGAAGCACTAATGTCCCAGATGAGAAGGAACAGGGCAAGAACTCAGGCACCACAAAAAACATGAATGTAATAACACCACCAAAGGATTATATTAGCTGTCAAGCAATGTTTCCTAGCCAAAATGGAAACTCAGAAATGACTAATAAAGAATTCAAAGTATGAACTGCAAGGAAGCTCAAAAAGAACCAAAAGAACGTTGAAAATAGACATGAACTTCTAAAGCAATCCGAGAAATGAAAGAAGAGATAAATACCTCCAAAAGAAATCAATGAGATCTTACGGAATTGAAAAGCTCACTTAAGAAATTTCAAAATACGGAGAGAGATCCAAGATGGCAGATTAGCAACAGCTCAGGATTGTAGCTCCCAGTGAAAGCGCAGAGAGTGAGTGGACGTCGCAATTTCAGACGAATTTCTGTTGCCCACAAACTGGGAGCTACCAGCGGAGGAGCCACAGGGCTCGCCAGCGCGACTCTTTTGGCCGGCTCGGCGCGGCACTTCTCAGTGCGGAGTATACGGGACTGGGCGCCCTTTGAGTCAGGCTTAGCTGGTCCCATCCCCACAAGGAGAACAGCAATGGGAAGCGATGAGGACTGAGTTTCACAGTAAGCACAGCTGAACCCAGGAAAGGGCGTCTGCCGAAGGAAAACTAAGAAACAGAAAAAACTTCATCACCAACCAGCCAGACGTCCACTCAGACCCAATCTGAAAGTCGGCAATTACAAAGACGAAAGGTGGATAAATCCACAAAAATGTTAAGAAACCAGTGCAAAAAGGCTGACAGAATCAGAATGCCTCTCCTCTTACAGGGGATCGCAGCTCCTCATCAGCAAGAGAACAAGGCCTGACAGAGAATGAGTGTGATGAACTGACAGAATCAGGCTTCAGAAGGTGGATAATAAGAAACTTCTGTGAGCTAAAAGAACATGTACTAACCCAATGCAAACAAATTAAGAACCTAGAAAGAAGATTTAACAAAATGCTAATGAGAATGGATAACTTAGAAAGGAATATAAATGAATTGATGGAGCTGAAAAACACAACACGAGAACTTCACGAAGCATGCACAAGTTTCAACAGCCAAATTGACCAAGCAGAAGAAAGGATATCAGAGGTCAAAGATGAACTCAATGAAATCAAACGAGAAGGCAAGATTAGAGAAAAAAGGGTAAAAAGGAATGAACGAAGTCTCCAAGAAATATTGGACTATGTGAAAAGACCTAATCTACGTTTGATAGGTATACCTGAATGTGATGAAGAGAATGAATCCAAGCTGGAAAATACTCTTCAGGATATTATCCAGGAAAACTTCCCCAACCTAACAAGACAGGCCAATATTCAAGT